>CAXKVI010000136.1:0-120000 GCA_964058755.1 Campiglossa producta
GTTTTCATTAGGGTGCTTAGCTAAGTTGATATCAAGTTAGCAAAGCACCCCAAAATTCCGGGAAAAAATTACCCGGCAAAATTAATTCTTTCCCGGCAAAATCACGACAAAATAACGGCAAAATATGAAACAAGTCCGGTTTCGATATCTTGTCTCGAACACCGTTTTCATTAGGGTGCTTAGCTAAGTTGACGCGAAACTTCGTATATGAAAAAGTCCAAAAATAATTGCCCGACAAAATTAATTCTTTCCCGGCAAAATCACGGCAAAATAACGGCAAAATATGAAACAAGTCCGGTTTCGATATCTTGTTTCTAACACCGTTTTCATTAGGGTGCTTAGCTAAGTTGATATCAAGTTAGCAAAGCACCCCAAAATTCCGGGAAAAAATTACCCGGCAAAATTAATTCTTTCCCGGCAAAATCACGACAAAATAACGGCAAAATATGAAACAAGTCCGGTTTCGATACCTTGTCTCGAACACCGTTTTCATTAGGGTGCTTAGCTAAGTTGACGCAAAACTTCGTATATGAAAAAGTCCAAAAATAATTGCCCGGCAAAATTAATTCTTTCACGGCAAAATCACGGCAAAATAACGGCAAAATATGAAACAAGTCCGGTTTCGATATCTTGTCTCTAACACCGTTTTCATTAGGGTGCTTAGCTAAGTTGACACGAAACTTCGTATATGAAAAAGTCCAAAAATAATTGCCCGGCAAAATTAATTCTTTCCCGGCAAAATCACGGCAAAATAACGGCAAAATATGAAACAAGTCCGGTTTCGATATCTTGTCTCTAACACCGTTTTCATTAGGGTGCTTAGCTAAGTTGATATCAAGTTAGCAAAGCACCCCAAAATTCCGGGAAAAAATTACACGGCAAAATTAATTCTTTCCCGGCAAAATCACGGCAAAATAACGGGAAATTATCCACCTGGTCCCGACTCGATTGCATTAGGGTGCTTAGCTAACTTGACACTCATACGATACGCCTAATGCTGAAGAAGACCCATGATGTAAGAAGTGATAGAATTTGTTATTTAAGAAGAAAGTCTACCACTTATTGGGGGGGTAGTACTTGTTGTTGTTGTTGTTAACAATGGGTAGTACTTCCCACTGAATAGCGTAGTTCGCGGACCAGGTAATTTATGTGTAAATAAGAGAGTGAATCTTATGCATTGTGGCATTTTTGTATTTGTATTTGTATTGTCTGCGATACTTTACAAAAGATTATAGGTAGATACATAGATTACCGTCTAGGCCTAGCCGGGCTACCGAGGCCCATGTTTCTAGGTTTTCTAGCCCTTTGGGGACTTGAATTGCTGGATCACTGAAAATAATCTGGCTCCGCAGATCAAAAGGATGAGTCATGTGAAAAGTTAGTGCCTGTCGGATATGTCTCTTACAAGGTGTTTAACCGACCCTTTACCCTACATCTATAGATATTACTTAGTAACTAACAGATCAAATTCGAAATATCATTGATAGTTCAGGTATAAGGTCTTAAACTTAACCTAATAACCTAATTCAAAAACTTTCCGGACACAGGCATAGGTACTTACCATATAAACATTTTTACACGTTTTAGCGGTGGTGCGGCGTTCGCTATTCGAGGCCGTTAAATTTATGATTTTGAACGATATTTGACAACGTTGTGCTAAACAGAAAGATATGAACACTCACATGATTACGTTTTATAAATAAAATCAAATTGGATCTCATCAGCACTCTGATTCTATTCAGCACTCTTAATCTATTTACCTTGGATAAAACGGCTATTCTGACACTCGTCTCTGCTAACACAAAAATGTCAACAAATGCATAATTCACTTCTCGATTCAAGCAAATGTTCCTATAAAATAAATAAAGAAGATAAATTAATAAAATGAATGCAACCTTGAACCATGGCGCGGTGGCGTCGAGTGAGCGACTACAATGGCCACTTCAGCAAAACAAAAACCACAACAAAGCTACATACTACTACTTTCCTCAACCAGCCACACATACGTCTGCAGCGACGTCCTCGGAAACACGTGGAGTCACTGGCGATAACATCGACGATAACGAAGATGATGATAAGGAAGAAGTTGGTCCCAAACGTCTCAACGACTCTTACACATCCAACAGCAAACCTATTTGCGACTCTTACACATCCAACAGTACACCTATCCGCGCGCCCACTTTACACGCAGATAACGATGATCTCAAATTAGAGAGTGCTTCCGATTTCGGTGCTAATTACAATATGCTGCCCCAAAAACCATTGCACAAGAGTAACAGTTATAGTGGATACGTGCGTCCCAAAGCGACCCTACTAAAGCACGACCTTCTTAACGGACGCATCGCTACCAGTCGGACAGATGACGCGATCTCCGCTAGTAGTTATCGGAGTACACTCTATGCGGCTACTTCAAGCGATCTAATGTCGAGCCTGCCCAATACAAACTATGATAATGATGCTATGCTTGATCTTAGTGATGAAAACGATCCATTAATGCCATTGACGGTGAATAGCGGTGGTGGAGGTGGAGCTATCGGCGGAGTCATTGGCAGCTCATCGAATACATGTCGTAATATACGTGGTTCGACTAAATCACGTGGCATGCTTTCAAGTCATATCAATCTCCACCGCAAACTCCTTCTGGGACTCGTCATATTGTTTCTGGCTGTTATGGCGTTGGCATTATTTTTCTACTTGACACGCGCTAAGGCACAGAGATTTTTATTTTGGATTGAAATGCAAAATAAATGGATTATAGTCGGCGTACTGATGCCGTTATTTGTCGCGGTCAGCTTTCCCATAGTGGTGGGATATTTCGTACTCATGCTTACTTCCGGTTACTTATTTGGCGTATTTAAGGGTGTACTGATAATTGTCGTAGGCGCCAACATGGGCGTGGCTGTTGTTCATTGGACTATAAGGAGTTTTCGTCATCGCATACCAGTACATAAGTAAGTATTAGAGTAAGTATTTGTAACTAAGCGCTTTAAAATCAATTTAGAATAGTTAGGGCTGCCAGATCTATTTGACGGTGAACCGCAACACTTTTGTCTAGTTCTTCACCGCCCGGAGCTTGACATTGTCGCCGACAAAGTCCTCGGCGACCTTATTCACGACGTGGACGGCGCAGGTTGGTATGGAATTACAAATTTATGTAGGAGATCAAAAAATACCTACTGTCGCTCACCCAAACATTTTAGGAGTGACTTTCGACACCATGCACACTTTCGCTGCCCATTCAGCTGCAATTGTCTCAAAATAACAGAGCCGCAACAAAATCCTTAAGAAAGAAACGTTGTTGGTAACGTACAAGGCAATTGGTCGGCCGGTTCTGAACTATGCGTCGCCGATATGGTCGCCGGGGCTTGCAGACGTTCGTTGGAGTCAGCTGCAGGCCTGTCAAAACACCGCGCTCAGAACCGCTACGGGGTGCGTCCTTATGTCTCCTATAACTCATAAACACAATGAGGCGGAAATACTTCCAGTTAGGGAGCATAATGAAATGTTAAACAACGTCCCTTACTTTAGCGGCGATAGGTTGGCGAAATCAGTTGAAATTTTGGCTGAATTAGTAGCTAATTTATTGCTAATTAATTGCCAAGAGAAAAAAATTTATAGCTCTTGAAATTTTTTTTTATGACATTTTTCGCCAAAATAAGACTGAAGTTAGCGAAACCAATAGTCGAAAAATGGTCGGATCAAGTTGAAAATGATGAAATAATTATGGAAACAAATTTTGATACAGCATTCGCCGATGCAATAGAAGTTACGCCAAGATTTTTAAAGCGTTGTACGCACTGTTTTTCAATAACGACAGCTAAAGTGTCTGAAGCAGGTAAGATATCGCCGGTTCCAAAGTAAAGAGATGTATTTACTTTTTAAAATTTTTGGGAAAACAGCATTTCAAACTTTTATTTTTTCAAAGAACTCCATTGTAAAAATGAAATTTTGAATGCCGTTTCAAAAACAATTTAAATTTTGAAATACTTCTGTTTACTTTGGAACCGGCGATATATTGGGGCAGAGTCATAGTCGAAGTAAAATGTTATTTTAAGTTAGTTGAAGAATTTTTGACAGATAGAACATATGTAGGTACATTTGAGAACTAGCCCCATTCTTTTTACCACGCTTTTATTAGGTTCACTTGTATGTTTTCTTGCTTGTATGTATGTGACTCTCGTTCGGTCTAAGCCCCAGTGGCCCAAAAACCTTACAATATGGGTATGAAACGAAAGGTGAAGGCCCCAGGTTTCATTTGGACTTCGATATATTTCGATAAATTTATCGATAACTGAGTTATTGTCAAAATGTGAGGCCAAATTCCTCAAAATTTCCTAACAATATGGGTATCAAACGAAAGTGGAGGTCCAGAGGTTTCGTTTGGACTGCTGTATTTTGAACTCTGAACGTTGAGAAAAGAATAAACAAAGAATACATTGCCTACTACTCCTGCAAAAGAATAGTAAGCAAGAACTGGGGTCTAAAACCAAAACTGATGATGTGGCTCTACACTGCAGTCATAAGACCCATACTATCGTATGGGGCGTTAGTTTGGTGGCCGACCCTAGACAAACAGTACAACATCAATAACATAAACAAGATACAACGAGCGGCATTCGGAGGCGTAACGGGCGCACTTAGATCCTGCCCGACAGACGCACTCAACATCATCTTAGACCAATTACCGAATGTGCATGCATTCGTGTAATGGCCACAGGAGCAGCACTAAGGCTTGCGGCGTCCGAGTGCTGGAATGCGAAACAGTATGGCCACAGCGGCATCCTAAACAGGTTCTCAAAAAGTCCTATCATCAGACTACCTCCCACCCTACCTAAAATTCGACAAAAACTATGAAGTGCACTTCCCGTCAAGAGGCGAATGGAGAGATGGTAGCGCTTGTAAGCAGGGGATAATCTCTGTATTCACGGAACGGTCCAAAATGTACTGTGGCCTGGGGGCAGGGGTCTATTCTGAGCAATTGCAAGTCGCTCAGTCCTACCGTCTCCCGGACTCGACCAGCATCTTCCAAGCAGAAGTAGTTGGTATCGAGAAAGCCTGTGGACACCTAATAGGAGAGTCAATTGAAGGGAGGGAGGTGCGCATATACTCAGACAGTCAAGCGGCGCTTATGGCGCTCGACTCGCCGATCACTTCCTCTAAGGACGTCAGCGACTGCAAAGGGTCGCTTAGGGCAGCAGCAAACTCCGCGAAAATCACACTTGTCTGGATTCCGGGTCACAGGAACATTGAGGGCAATGAGAAAGCGGATGTACTGGCAAGGACAGGGGCTTCAGCAGACAACTTAGATGTAGTTAGTGTGCGTCGTCCACTCACAGCAATCAAAAGTGACATACACAACAAATACAACGCCATGGCCATTCGTAGGTGGTACTCCTCAGATAGCTGTAGGATTGCCAAACAAACTTGGTCTCAATACAACAAAAGTAGAACCGAGAGCCTGCTATGCAGATCTAGGAAGGAGATTTTCAGAATCACAGCCACCATAACAGGACACTGGCCACTGGGCCTACACGCGGAAAGAATTGGGCTACCATTCAAAGAGGTGTGTAGAAGTTGCGGCCTAGATGGCTGTAAAGAAACTGTTACTCACTTCCTCTGCGAGTGTCCTGCCCTGGCCAATATAAGACACAAGACCTTAGGTCGGTTTGTTCTAACTGACCTGAAGGATGAATCTAAGTGCTCCATAGTTGACATAAGCAAATTTATAGGTCTCACCAAATGGTTTGACCCTAATCCATCTAGTCCTTAGAAAACAAACTGTAATTGGTTTCACAGTTTAGTGCATCAAAAAGGCGCCCAGCGCGCTACTTGGGTCCGGTCCTTCTGACCGGGCGGCACGGCAACCAACCAACCAAGGCCATTGGCCGACCAGTCTTAGACTATGCTGCACCCATATAGTCGCCTAACGTGCATAACACCAACTGGACGAAGTTACAAGTCTACCAAAATACTGCTATCAGAACTGCTACGGGATGTTTCCTCATGTCTTCTGAGTCTCACCTCCATCAAGAGGCAAAACTCCTCAATGTAAAAAAAAAAAACTAATGGCGGCGATATACCAACAGGTTATCATAACCTCTAACGAGATTTTTGCCGAGCTTCTCTTTCCAACTTGTGGTGTGTTGCTTTTGAGTTTTTCCTACAAGTTGGCGGGACCTACAGTTTTTTGCCGACTCCGAACGGCACTTGCAAAGCAAATGAATTTTTGCTGAGAATCTTCTCATGGCAGAAATACACACGGAGAGTTTGCCAAACTACTGCCGAGGGGCGACCCCGTTTAGAAAAATTATTTTTCTAAATAATTTTTGATGTTACTTTTGCCGGGCATCGAACCGCCACGACTTGGTGTAGAAGGCCGAACACTTAACCGCTACACCACGGCGGCCGCTCAATGTAAGAGAGCACGCGGAAATGTTGAGCAGGGAATTCCTTCTGAACTACCACCAGGACATCGAAACCGTCATCTTTTGGACACAGACCCGCCCCAAGAAACATAAGGAAACATCTCCGTAAGCATTATGACGAGATCCGGCATCATATTACCTTGCCGTTTGATCTGCGGAATCATAAGCGGGCTCTAACCAACATCCACACTGAGTCCGTTGATACCTTTGCCAGATCTCGGCCTATGAACACCGTTTTAAACAGCCTTCCCCCCGATTTTGCTGAAGAGGAACGCACCTTACCAAGGGAGACTAGAGTCACTAAGGCCCAGCTTCGCTCTGGATACTGTAACAGGTTAAACTCTTACTTATCCATACTAAATGACGCCATTTCAAGCACATCCCCTGCATATATGTCCGCTCATGACACTCCACATCCCTTTAACTACTCTTCTAACCCCTCTGTCTCTCTGCTGCAACCCATTTGAAACTACACGTTTCCTTGGATTCATACACACTAGGCAGGGCATGCCAAAATAAATATAGTGCGAGCATAAATACGGATTTTGCAAATATAGCCACTACAGCGCCATCTGGCGGGTAAAATACATCTTATGTTGAGAGGACGTGTCCAAGGAATATACTGTCAAAATTTAGCTAAAATCCGATCAGTAATTTTTTTACTGACTTAGCCACGTAATGATTTTGTCTATGAAATTGCATATCAAACATACGTGACAAGAACGAACGGAATTGGATCATTATTAATATAGAATCTAGCGCCATCTAGTGGAAAATAGAGCTTTTGTCGAGAGGACTTATCACAAAAAAAAAAAAAAAAAACTATCAAAATATGGGGAAAATATTTTCAGTAATTTTAAACATCGTCATGGTCTTTACTCATTATTTAATGGCCTTAAGTAACAGCTTTAAATTTTACTGTCAGGGGTAAACCCCAAGTAGGTATTACAAAAATCATTTGTTCTGTAATTGCCAATCCACAAGGATTTACCTTTATATCAGCATTGTTTGGCTTTCAAAATCTATAAAATATTCATATGTAAACGTTTTAACTGGTTTATTGCACAATATGCGTGACAGCTTATCGATAGTACCTCACAGACGCGGATAATAGTGCACTCGATTTTTGTTTAGTATATTCAGTCGTCTACCAAGACAACCGGTCAATTGGAGTCCACAAGAAATTAACCGCCGCATTTTGTTAGGCATCACTCACCGTGACTGAATGTTTGATGACGTATAAAAGGTCAATGAAAGGAGATAGGTCGCCTTGTTGTAATGGACATTGTTGGCAGAAGTAAGGACAAACCTTACTATTTAAAATAAGAATGCCAAAATGTGGCACTCTCCATTTATACGTATTATAAAATTCATTCACAGTGAGTGACTCCGTACAAAATATGGACATAAAGCAATCAATTGAAATAAGTAGGTAGTGGGTAGGTAATACATAGTTCAATGACAAATAAGGAAAATTTTAACATGGGTACCTGCACCCTGATGACCTGGTGCCCAGCCAAAAATTGGCGCAGAACTGTTGATCAAGACCTAGAAGACACAGGATATACTTGGAATGATCTCATAAGAATAGCACCAACCAGAATACGATTCAAGTCGGTGAAAAAATTAACTATAATGTCCCCAGGCCAACTTTCCTGTAAAAATCGAGAGTACTCTATTTCTTATCCAAAAAGAGCATCAGAGTACTCCAAATGTAATCCTTTTTCTTTTCGCTTTCTTTCTGCTACTCCATGGAGTACCTATGTACTTTGCAATGTACTCCAATATTGTTACGCCTTGGAGTATATACTGCCAGAGCGATAGTGTCGTGATTTTCGTAGATAAGGCACGAGCAATGATCGACTTTCAAAAGGCTGAGGGTGGTCCGAAAAAATATACAAAGGATTACTATTGGAGTTCTCCAATATCAAAAAAATTGGAACACATAATCCAGCGATTTTTGCAGGGTATTAAGCCAATATTTTTATTAATACATGCGCTGGTAAAACGGACATCATAGTTATATAAATTTGTCATGTACTGCCCCTCTTTTGCGACTAAATTATAAAATATTTTGCTATTATAATGCTATTTATTCCTATCGCTGATCTCCACAAGCAAACAACTTAAATTAAATGTTGCCCTAGTTTAGAACTGGCTAAAATTGGATAGATATCATTAAAGCAATCAACATTAGGCCTGAGTTATGGCAAAAATGTTTCGAATTTTGTGTAAACAATTATTAAGGGGGTGTACCATATTTTTAGCTTTTAATGGAAAAACGTTTTGTCCCCACCTTTTACTAAAAAATTGTTTCGACACCTTTTTATTACACATTTTATAAGTTTCCCTTTGATTTGCATGAAAAACACGTTTCTCAAAATCGGTTTTTTTTTCAGAATCGAAATCTGTTCAGAATTTTGGTATATGATGGTGAAAGAGAAGAAAATATTTCACACCTTTCATACATGACATATGTATGTATGTATTTCGTCGCCTGAATAAATGATTGTCTTATGTTATACTAGCTGGTGCCCGCGACTTCGTATGCGTATAGTTTCTGTTTAATCAAATGGTTTATGACAGCATTCATACACACCTTTTGTTTCATACCCATAATGTACTAACACATTTTTGTGGAAATATTCGTCGATGCCTCCGAAACCGGTCGAGTTATCGAAATTTCAAGATATCTCCCAAACCATTTCAGATATTTCATTGAATCACATCGCATATTATAGCACTCATTGACACCTTTCGTTTGACAACCATATTGTGCTAAGACATTTTTGGTCACCCCTGGTCCACATATTGGGCGATAACACCAAAACCCGTTGAGATATCGCAAAAAATAATATCTTAAACTTTAAGTTGAACGTCTAGCAATCCAACGATTCAATTCCATTCAGTACTTTTAGAGTGTTACGACCACAAACATACAGACAGACATGGTCCACATATTGGGCGATAACTCCAAAACCGGTTGAGATATCGAAAAACGTAATATATTAAATTTCAAGTTGAGCGTCGAGCAATCCAAAGATTTCAATTCCATTCATTACTTTCAGAGTGATACGGCCACAAACATACGGACAGACAGACAGACAGACAGACACACAAAAATGTTTAAAATGGTTGATTTGGATTCTACTCGCTTAATAATGCTTCCCCCAATCAATTTTTTGTTGATATCTGCCATGTACAGACATCGACCTGTTACAATTTTAATATATGTAGAGATGTAGAGATGAACGCCCCATATAACATACGACAATCATTTAACCGGGCGACGATATGCACGTCATGCTAGCTTTCATAGCTTGCTAGTCTTTAATAAAGGCGTAACAGTTTAGTGCTCTTTTTAGCACCTTTTCCTTCTTTATTGAAGGTGTTAAATTCGCCCTAACATCCCGCAATCGCACTGTATCATTATTTATTTAGTTAAAGCTCATAAACATAGCTTCAGAAAATATAATAACATTTATTAGTTATTTCGTTTTATTTATGAAATTAAAATTACATGCATGTATGTGACAATTTATCGCCAGATTTAATGGCGTTTGTTTATAACGAAGCACGCTATCAATCATTTATGAACTTAACACTTGGCTACTGATATAATTGTGCTTAATTATTTATAGTCATTTAGCGGCCCACTATTATTTCTAACACGCCCAAAAAGAAAAGTGACTCGCCGAAACTAAGAAATTTTTTATGAAAAATTAGTATAACTAAATAAATAATAGAACCAAATTATTTGCTAAAGCATTATACACTTCCTCTCCGTCCAATTTCGCTTAATTAATTCAATTTTGAAAGTAAATATTTACTTATACTCGTATTTTTGGAATATTCGCCATTGACTTTGAACTGTTTTTGTACTAGGGTGTTCAATTATTCGGCTTTTTTGAAAAACCAAGTTTCGGATTATTCGGAAAATGGCAATTTCAAACAAGTAAGGAAGTCTAAGATCGGGTAAACCGAACATTAAATACCCAGCGGTAGTTTTCGTATGATTTTCGAATTATTCCATTTCGGAAATGGGCGTGGTTGGGAAGCGATTTCGTCCAATTACATCAGGTATACTTCCTATTATGCTAGTATACCTTGTACCAATTACATCGTTCTACCGTAATTAGTTTAAAAGTTACGACCAGTCGAATTTTCAAAAATGCCTCCCTTAAAATTGGGCGGTACCACGCCTACTTTTAAAAATTTATCAAAAAATCATAATAGAATGACTAGGGGGCTCATCCTACCAAACTATATTATTTTAGCCATTTCCGTTACCGAATTATGTCAATATAGGTGATTTTCGAAGTTTTCGAAAGTGGGCGTGGTTGGAGGGCGATTTTATCTAATTTCATCAGGTATACTCCCAACATACTACACCTTTTCCACCCAAAAATGAGAAAACATAAACTAAAATGAGAAAAAGTAAATTAAAATGAGAAAACAAGAATGATAATAAGAAAATAAAAATTATAATGAGAAAAAGTAAAATGTATTGAGAAAATAGAACTTGTATTGAGAAAACATAAGTTGTAATGAGAATTCTTAAACTTGTAACGAGAAATCGTAAATTAGAAATGGGAAAATATTCATTTATTTGAATGAAAATTTTCCCATTACTATTTTACGCTTTCTCATTACTACATAGTTTACGTATTCTCATTACAACTTATGTTTTCTCAATACAAGTTCTATTTTCTCAATACATTTTACTTTTTCTCATTATAATTTATATGTTCTCATTATAGTTCTTGTTTTCTCATTTTAATTAACGTTTTCTCATTTTTGGGTGGAAAAGGTGTAGACTGGCCGTAAACCAAAATTTACATGTGATATCGTCGACTATAACATTATCGATTTTAGGTATTAGATAAAAAGAAAAAAAAAAATTTTTTTTTTGGTCTCCATAGGGCCACCGGAACTTTGAGCTCAACTCGGCACGTTAAGGCATCATCGGATCGTGCTGAAAATTTACATGGTTTGTTTTGACTCCTAATCACATATTTTAAGACGCAAAAATATCAGGATTTTCAATTTTTAATTTTCTTCATACAAGCTGCGGCCAGTTACATAGTGTACACAGACGGGCAGACGGACGGACATGCCTAAATCAACTCCTCTTTTCAACCTAAGAACTTTCATATATGGAACTCTATATCTATCTCGATTATTTTGTGCCGTTACGGACTACCGTTATATGAACAAAATTAATATACCCTTGTACTAGTACTAGTACGCTGGGTATAAAACCGGAGTTTATTTCATATATTAAAAAACCTGCTAAAACCGGTTTTTTAGAATCTGGCTAAAGTGAGTACAAGTTCAAAGTATTTCGAAGCCTGAGAGGAAAATTACCCTTTTTCAAATCATTTACCAAAATTCCGATTTTTTACAAACAACGCGATATTTCAAAATTTGGTTGTGAAACTATTAAACTTTCTTTCACTTATTCGTTTGAAATAGGGCATTCTTCAAACAAATTTTGTGATAGAACATACTTTTAAAATATTTTTACCATTTCTTAAAAAATTTGATGAGTTCCAAACTAGTTGGTACAAGGTTGTAAGCCATATTTGGTTTAATTCTCCAAAGCTAGATGCTAGGTAAAAACCCGGTGAATTCGGTATTCCAAAAAAAAAAAAACGATTACAGAGGAACCGGTTGAAAATTTAAGAAAAATTCGGTTTATACCGGTTTGAAAAAAAAAAAAAACAAGTCACCCTAATGCATAGACATCCAGCAGTACTTTGTTGATCTAATGGTGCCTTGCTGTTTAATAAAAAGGAGCAAACGAAAAATTTTTTTAAAATTTAATTTTACACAATTGTACTGCCATTTAATACAGGGTTAAAAATTTGAACCTAAATTTTAAGCTTTTCTGGACTACATACATATATTACCAAACCAAATTTGGTTTCAAATTAAATCTAGACCAGTTTTCAAGAAAATTGGCTAAATGAATCTGGTTTCAATTATAAACCAGAAATGTTCTAACAATTTTTTAAAGAAAAAATAAATTTGTTGTCCGTTGGCGGGGATACGAACCAAGACTCCCCGCATCATGCCCGTCTGCTGTACCACTGAGCTACATCGCACACATAAAGTTCGTTGGCAAAATTTAAAATTGAATAAGCTTTCAAAAATAAATTTTAATTTTCAAACAAAAAAGTTTTGATTTTAAACCGAAAAACTTTAATTTTCAAACCAAAAATTTTTAATTTTAAACGGAAAAGTTTTAATTTCGTTTCAAAAGGTTTTAATTTTAAACCGAAAAGTTTCAATTTTAAACCGAAGGGTTTTCGCTTAAACTTTAGACGGGTTTAAAATTTAGGCTAATTTTTTTAACCGTGTATACAATTAAAAAACATTTATATAATAACTCTCCTTAACCTCTTGTTATCATTAGATATCGATGTTTCATAATTCTTGTTTTCATATTTTCAGATTTATAACAAATGAGACTGGCCGTGCTATACTGCGCGTAATATCTGGACCAAAAGCATTCAAAGTAGTTTTATTAACACGTTTAACGCCCATTCCATTTGGTTTGCAAAATACCATTTTTGCGGTAAGTACTTACTTAGTGCTTTTTTAATAGATTATTTATAAATCGCTTTTATCAATAAATAAAAAACAAAGGAAATTGTTGGCCTCTGAACATCTGTAACTTTGTGTGCGCCGAGATACCGGATAATTTATTCTCTTTTATTTACAAAATGTGTTATTATTTTCCTGCGGCTAGCCACATCACAACCAGCGTTTGCAATAAAATTTCAAAATTTATACTCATTTCATATACAGGGTGATCCATACAAACCTTTTCTTCTATTTCTCCCGAAATTTTTGAACTTGTTTTAGGACTCGGTAGCTCTTGTGAACAATTACTAAAATAAATTTTGATATCTGGTCAGAGGTTAACTCACCAACGTTGGACAGTTAACCGTAGGTTAACTCAAAATGAGAATTGGAAATCTGTAGATCGTAACTTGAACCGTCACTGTGAAATCGGGCCTTAAAATATGATCAAAAGGACCACCCTTTATTTCCCCCACATTTTGACTAATTATATCCATTATTTAAAAGTTTGTTTTGATTCTTAAAACATTTGTGTTTCCTTATTTAGTTTCACTTTTGCACAGTCAAAATAACAAAAGACGTATATGCCATGGCTTGTTTTATTATAATATTAATAATAATTTCAGTTTACCTACCTTCTTGGGTGCAATTAAATTCGTGTTATGTTTTTAAATGATGGCTAACTAAATTTTTCAACCAGGTTACAAGTACTAGTACAAAGGTATTATAATTTTGTCCACATGACTGTACTACGAAACGGCACAAAATAATCGAGATAGATATAGAGTTCCATATATGAAAGTTCTTAGGTTGAAAAGAGGACTTGATTAAGGCATGTCCATCCGTCTGTCCGTCTGTGTACACGATAACTTCAGTAAAAATTGAGAGATTTGCATGAAATTTTGTATACAGGTTACTTTCTGGCCAAGGTAGGTTGCTATTGAAAATTGGCGAAATCGGATGATAACCACGCCCCCTTTTTCGATATCGAAAATTTCGAAAACCACACAAATTGAAATATCTAGGCAGCTGAAATGGCTAAAATGATATAATTTTATAGGTGAATCCCCCTGGTCATTCTCTTATGATTTTTCCATAAATTTTTTAGAGTGGGCGTGGCACAAAGCATACTAGTATCGTTGGGAGTATACCTGATGAAATAGGATAAAATCGCCCTCCAACCATGCCCACTTTCGATATCGAAAATTTTAAAAATCACCTAAATTGACATAATTCGGTAACGGAAATGGGTAAAATGATATAATTTTATACGTGAATCCCCCTAGTCATTATATAATGATTTTTTAATAATTTTTCAAAAGTAGGCGTAGCCCCGCCCACTTTTAAGGGAGGTAATTCTGAAAATTCGACTGGTCGTACCTTTTAAACTGATTAGGGTAGAACGATGAAATTTGGCACAAAGCATACTAGTATCGTTGGGAGTATACCTGGGACCTTAACATGTAATTCGATCAGAAAGAAATTTCGTTCGAATTTGAAAAAAATTGTATGTGATTTGACAGCTTTCGAATAGCATTTACAATAGAATCGAATTACATGATAAGGCCCCAGATGAAACTGAAAAAAATCGTTCTCCAGCCACGCCCACTTTCGATATCGAAAATTTCGAAAATCACATAAATTGACATAATTCGGTAACGGAAAAGGCTAAAATGATATAGTTTGGTAGGATGCGCCCCCTAGACATGCTATTATGATTTTTTGATAAATTTTTAAAAGTAGGCATGGCACTGCCCACTTTTCACCGAGGCATATTTGAAAATTTCACGGGTCATAACATTTAAACTGATTACGGTAGAACGATGAAATTGGTACAAGCATACCTGATGTAATTGGACGAAATCGCTTCACGACCACGCCCACTTTCGATATGGAAAATTTCGAAAATCACATAAATTGACATAATTCGGTAAGGTAAATAGCTAAAATAGTAAAAACTTTAGGTAAATCGTCCTAGGGCCTATATCATTGTTATCCCGTTCTGAAAATTGCCGCTGGGTATTTAATGTTCGGTTCACCCGAACTTAGACTTCCTTACTTGTTAGTAATATTTTTGCTTGACAGTTATAGAACCTAATTTATTTTAGCACTCGTTATAAAATGCCTCGGTATAAATTAAGTTCGCTCCGGCACCGTCATAAAAAGCAATATATCGAATCGATTTGCTGAAACTTGTTTCGCTCGAGTAAACCGTGTTTTGTTGTGATTACTTAACTTATTTGTAATATTACCTATATATATAATATTTAAACCTGTGCTAACGCAAAACCTGAAAACAAAAGAAAGCGCAAAAAAAGTTAGAGCAGAGAACGTTGAGAAATATGTTCATATTTGAATGCACAAACTAGAGATAGGAGTGACCCCGTGGGTCCTTACTTAGGCTTAACTATTTTGAGTTTTACCCACAAAAAATCGGAACTTCAGTCCCGCTCTACTCAGAGCTAACGTAAAATAAGAATTTAAACTCATATTAACAGAATTTACAAATTTGACGACCCTGCAAAAATCTAGAGTACTCTATTTCCTATCCAAAGAGTACTCCAATTGGAGCATCAAAGTACTCCAAATGTAATCCTTTTTCATATAAAAATTGTGCTCCAATTAAAATTGCGATGTCCTAGGACTGGACCACCTACTCCAACCTTCGCTTTGTTTCTGCTACTCCATGGAGTACCTACAGTCAAAGTACTTTGCAATGGCAGAGCGATGGTGTCGTGATTTTCGTCGATAAGGCATGAGCAATGATCGGTTATCAAAAAGCTGAAGGTGGCGCGATGAGGTATACAAGGGATTACTATTGGAGTACTCCAATATCAAAAAATTGGAACACATAATCCAACGATTTTTGCATGGAATGTTCGGGCTAAAATATTTTCCAATCCCATCCCTAATACATTTTCACAACACAATCTTAGAATAGCTCAACTTGTTATACCCAGCGTACTAGTTATACCCAGCCTACTAGTACAATGGTATTCTAATTTTTTCCACATAACGGTACTGCGTAACGGCACAAAATAATCGATATAGATATAGAGTTCCATATATGAAAGTTCTTAGGTTCAAAAAATCCATCCATCTGTCCGTTCGTGTACACTAGACCGGGTCGAAAAAAAAGTTTGCAATTATACAAACAACGATAACTAGACGAATACGACAATCTTGTGAATTGCCCAAGTATAATTTGGTAGGTAAATCCTCCTAGAGCCTACATATCTGTGGTAATAAGCAGTAACAGCCTAAGTCGACTTAAGAAATTAGACCAGTTGAAATTTTTGCTGGTGATTTTGAATAGCAACATCGAGACATTTTTCAAGACTTTCATTGGTCTTTTTTTACTTTCTTCACAAACAATTAAATCCAATACGTTTGCCTTAGTTATAAAACAGTTTTGTTACAAAAATTCGCCAGCAAAAATTTCAACTGGTCTAATTTCTTAAGTCGACTTAGGCTGTTATTGCTTATGACCACAGATATATCAATATTATCCCGTTTAGAAAACTACCGCTGGGTATTTAATGTTCGGTTCACCCGAACTTAGACTTACTTGTTTTTTACGATAAAATTATTTCTAATTGATTTTTGTGCACAACTTAAGGTTGCGTGATTTGCTTTAAATTACATGTGCAGTAGATATGTATCTAGGAATTTCACAGGTGCATTATATCTTTATGTAACTTGACTGCTACAAGTATTTTTTTTTACTAATCAATTTGTTTTAGAAAAATTGCATTTCTGTTATTACGAAAATGTTTACAGATACCTGCAGAGCTGGTTCAAATCTATTCGTATATTTATTTAAAAACTTTTTTTGGTAATTACTTGAAAAAAAAACATACAATACTTCTTTTTGAAAACTCGATTTTAAATTGAAAACAGGCATTTTGGATTAATAAACCCTACCGGACATTTCGATTACCTGAGACCGTAGTATCAGCTGAGTTGTCACTGTCAAAAAGCTGTCCGGTAGGGAAATCTGCCGGATATGAATAAAAACTAAAACAGTTATATAACATTTTCTTCACAAATTTTCAATGAAAAGAGCTTTATTTATATGTATGTAAACCAGCTTTGTTTTTTTCGTTCCGTTTTTTTGGAATTTAACTTTCTTAAATTTGTTAAAGATTTTAGTAAACCAATATTCAAACAAATTATGACAGCTTCTTCGCTTTTCAATAAAATATTTTCACAGCTTTCAATATTTCACCTTCATTTTTGAGCTGACTTCATGCATTTAAGGGTTAACATAACAATATAAATCAGCTGATCCAGCAACCTTATTCAAATGTTATGGTTATGAAAGATTGGGATTTAGTCTTGCTTTTATACTTTAGTAACATTTTCGCGATTCAAGGGGTACTAGAGCGTATCACGGTGTAAGGAGGAAAAAAAGTTGAAAATGTACCGCCCCTCCCCCTTTTTGAACACCTACCTTATGAGGTTTTCAAAAAAAAAATTTAATTTTTTTGTCACCCTGTAAAAACAGCGGAATTTGTTTTTTATGTTCGATTTTCAAAAGTAATACATTTTTAGAAAGGTATTCACCAAGGCAATATTTCATCCATAGAAACTTTTAGCCCATCATGCCAAGTTCAGCTTTTATTCTATTTTTACGAAAACCAACACCCTGTACCTATTTGGAAAAAAAATTGTTTCCCGAAAACTAAGAAAAAAAAATAATATTTACCTGCATATAATAAGGAAATAAATGTAATGCATTTATGCAAAATCTTTCCTTGACTCTAATTTGCTGTAACGTTCTCGGCTACTTAGTTTAGCGAATATATAACCGAGGCGTTTCTCGTCGGCTACTTCTGTACAAGAATTACTTACTACGTGAGCAAATCGCTCAGTATTTTGAGAATAGCATAGAAAATCTAAGACTATATTTACTTTATTCAAATTTTTTTTAATACAAGGTGTTGGTTTTAAATAATACGGACAAAATATGACACAGGTTAAAAACTTTACAACAATATATTGCTCGTTGAAATCAAAGCCCAAATAGAAAAGTTATAAGCAAAAAAACGAATTACAGGGAGCCGAAATTTTTTTTCCCCCTTTTTGAAATCACCAACAAGTGAATATTCGAACCAGGGAGGGACATTTAAAACATTTTTTTGGCGATACGCTCTAGTGGGCAGCTTCGACAGAGAATTTTTCTATCTGTATCGTGGAATCAGTTGCCGCTTTCTGTTCTCCTACAATCTACAATCGATACATTTTTTTATCTTCTCTTAATCCTTTTCAGATTAGTGCCATAAATCCTCGAAGTTATCATATAGCTACATTTTTAGGATTACTGCCAGCACAAATTATTAATGCATATTTGGGTTCAACGCTCAGATCAATGCAGGAAGTACTCAGTAACCATGGTACAGCCGTGACAGGGTATATTACATTTGGAGTGGAGGTAAGATATATACATAAATGATAATGGTACTTCTGAAGATTTATCTCGCATACATTTTTTCGACTCAAAGATTCAGAGTTGTTCTGAGTCAAGCATCGGCGCCCCATAGATCTTAAGATCAGTCAAACAAGTTGGACTCATCACACAGACACGTTGCGCTCTTTGTTCACCTAATGATTTAGTCGTCGCTGAGCAAGGGGCGAAATCACATCGCGTGGGGGTGTCGCTTGTTTGGTCAGCGAATGTTAAAAATATAGTTCGGACGATCACAGCGTGTGTATAAGCGCTTTCACTTATACACCTGCATTTACAAATCTACCGACCCATGTTCTGAGTTCAAAATCGGTTCTATTTCTATTAAAAAGTGCATTCATTTTTAATTAAAAAAAAAACACTCACAATTGTATTCAAAATTTAACCAAAATTTTTCTTTCGCCTTGAAACCGAACAAATCATTCATGAAAAATTCGTAGGTAGGTCCTATTTTAGTCGTCATAGTTGCAGCAAAGAGAAGATTTATAACTAGAGATCGGAAAAATATGTCAAATCAGACGGCTGAAAAAAAACTTTGTAAATTTATAAAAAAAAAAAAAATTATGTGTATCAATTATGTTAGCATAATTTAAGGCATTTGATATTGACATTTTGCGAACTCTATTTATAACTGTTTTATGATCTGACATCGATCATAAATGTTTGCTTGGCAGCAAAAATAATATGGCTTGCCAGTTACTCTCTTAGCTTTGATTTTGCGCCTGAAAGTATGCTATGAAAAATACTCTACCAATCGACGTAAAAGCACACATGGGTGGGTGTAACCAAGAGGGGTTAAATTGCCTTTTATGATTGAAAATATGTACTTAATTTTAGCTACAATGTGGCTTTTATACTCAAAATTTTAATCTATAGGCATACAAATGCAAATTTTCGATTAAAAAATAAAAACAATTTTTTTAATCTAAATCAGCCTCATACATTTTAATTTTTTTCTTCCAGCTTATCTGCGGCATTGGACTTTTGGTGTGGGTTGTACAAAAAGCGCGTCGAGAACTAACTGAAGCGATACTCCCCGACATTAGTAACGAAGGGAAATTGAAAGAAATTGATGTGTGATTGCAGGGCTGTCAAAAGGAAAAGCAAAAAGTGGGCGTCTTACCTGAACTCACAAATGCCGAAATTAGTCTGTAAAAGCTCAAAATAAATGGCTCGAAAATTAGTGTGGCTATTGCCAAGTTAAGAGAATGCATACAAAGTTTGTTTTTACAAACATAAACACTTCCTGAAACGTTTTGAAAAAAAAAAAACGTTAAACGCTCACTATATACATCAATACATATACGAAAGACTTATTTAAAAACAAAAAATTATAGTTTCTCTCTTTATGTTATGTAAATCATTGATATATATGTATGTACACAATTAGAATTATAAAAACTTTAGTTCTTTCGTTTGAAAATATATTTTAGATATTTTTCAAAAATTTATTATAAAATTTTGTAATGTATTTAACGCCAAATTAAAAGATGTAGTGTGTATTTTTTAAAATATATTTAATATCTACTATTTTTTCCAACTATTAACAGCAATAATTTAAAATACTTTTTCTCGGTGAGTTTCTTTTCGCTTTCATATAATTTCGTAAAAAATATTTAAGAAACTGGCTGTAATATTAAAAAAGATGAGTATTAACAATTTTAATCCATTTTTTTTTTTTTTTTTTTCATTTTATAATTATCTTATAGATACCATTTCCTAATTAAAACATTCGGTCTATGGAAAACCAAAAAACGGCGTGTACATAACAAAATTGTGCCTGGGGCGCCCTATTCTGTAACACGGCTCGCTCGAATATAGATATCTTTAGCTCTGTTTCTTGAAATCTCCAGCAAAGAACTGTCAGCAGAAGAGAGTCTTGTAAAAAGCTGTCAAAATCTCATTTCTGCTAATTTTTCGTCGAACATGGTTCAGCAGAAACTTGCAGACAAAACAGCTGTTATGTTTCTGATTGGCTAACAATTTGAATTTACATTTCTTGTTGTTGTTTTCCTATTTCACCGATCAGCTGGTCCTGCTTGCTGGTTTCTGCTGGACGAAAAATATCCAGCAATAACTTGCAGCGAATTGGCGCTCTCTCTCTCAATTAAATGTCAAAAAGCTGCTGAATTCGCTGCTAATTTTTTCAAAGAACACTTTTTTAGGAATAATTATTCATAATTAGCAGGAAAGAAACAAAGCTTTTATTAGCTTATTAACAACTAAGCAGATTTTAAAATTCCTATGGAATTATCTCTTTGTTCGAATAAGGGAATAGGGCCCCTGAGAACATATCAACGGCCGAGTGAAACATCATAACACTGTGGTACAAAACGGAACTTTTTTTCTGTCCTATAAACCAAATAGATTTTTTCGGAAAGTGGACAAAAAATAAAAATGCACTTGTATCGGCGATTTTCATGTACACGTCTGAATTTTTTTATGTATGTATGTACATAAAAAAATTCTGACGTAGCCCATTCAGGAAAACACTCAACACTCTTGAAAAAAAATTCTGATAATTCAGGGAAAGTTTTTAGGGAGCTCTAACTTGCACATCCTCTGAGTAAAATTGAATGGGCCACAAAACTGCGTACTGTACATACGTACATAAAAAAAAAATTCTGACGTGTACATGAAAATCGCCGATACACGTGAATTTTTATTTTTTGTCCACTTTCCGAAAAAGTATTTGGTTCATAGGACAGAATTTGTGTAGAACGGTGTAATTAGAGATCGGAAAAATATGTCAAATCAAGCGCCTGAAAAAAACTTTGTGAATTTATTTGGAAAAAATTATGTAAACTGTGGCAATTATGGTAGCATAATTTTAGGCGTTTGATTTTGCCATTTTCCGAACTCTAATCGTAATATATTTTAAAAACAATCTATTTCTGAATTTTATTCAAAAACGTCTTATCTTAGATTTTTTTTTTACCACGCTTTTATTAGGTTCACTTGTATTTTTGTTTGTTTGCTTGCTTGTATGTATGTAACTCTCGTTCGGTTTAAGCCCCAGTGGCCCAAAAACCGTAAAATGTCCCTAAAATATGAGTATCAAACGAAAGGGGAACGCCCCAGGTTTCATTTGGACATCGAAATATTTCGATAAATTTATCGATAACTGAGTTATCGGTCAAAATATGATTGCCCAAAAACCTAAAAAATTCCATACAATGTGGATATCAAACGAAAGGGGAGGGCCCCAGGTTTCATTTGGACATCGACATATTTCGATAAATTTATCGATAACTGAGTTATCGGTCAAAATATGATTGCCCAAAAACCTAAAAAATTCCATACAATGTGGATATCAAACGAAAGGGGAGGGCCCCAGGTTTCATTTGGACATCGACATCTTTCGATAAATTTATCGATAACTGAATTATCGGTCAAAATGTGGTTGCCCGAAAACCTTAAAATTTCCCTACAATATGGGTATCAGACGAAAGGTGAGGGCCCCAGGTTTCACTTGGACATCGACATATTTCGATAAATTTATCGATAACTAAGTTATCGCTCAAAATATAATTGCCCAAAAATCTAAAAAATTCTTTACAATATGGGTATCAACCGAAAGGTGAAGGCCCCAAGTCTCATTTGGACTTCGATATATTTCGATAAATTCATCGATAACTGAGTTATCGGTCAAAATATGATTGCCCAAAAACCTAAAAAATTCCCTACAATATGGGTATCAAACGAAAGGGAAAGGCCCCAGGTTTCATTTGGACTTCGATATATTTCGATAACTTTATCGATAACTGAGTTATTGTCAAAATGTGAGGCCAAATACCTCAAAATTTCCTAACAATATGGGTATCAAACGTAAGTGGAGGTCCAGAGGTTTCGTTTGGACTGCTGTATTTTTCGATATATTTATCGATAATTTCATAGGACATTTGACTAAAAAGTTAAAAATAAATATAGTTTAAAAAAACTAAAACTCACGCTTTTAGAGAGTATTGAACTAAAAAGTTGAAAATAATTTTAAAAACCCTACACAGTAGTATTGTGGAAAAAGCGTGGTCAGCTTTGTGCCATAATTTTCGTATATCGAGCGCTCGACGCTTTTCCCACATAATGCTAGTTTCTTTACTGCGCTTTCATTAGCTTTACTTGTACATACATTCATATGTATGTTTGCTTGTTTGTATGTAACTCTACTTCAGTCTACCCGATAGTGGCATATGACTGTCACAAACACCTTGAAATGTGCCTTCAATATGGGTGTCAAACGATAGGAGGTTGCATTTGCACTTCGATATATTTATCGATAACTAAGTTATCGGTCATAATGTCTACAATCTGGGTAGCAAACAAAAGGGAAGTTGGAAGTTCTACAGGTTTCTATTGGACTTTGGAATATTTCGATATATTTATCGATAACTGAGTTATCGGTCAAAATGAGGTTGTCCAATAATATTGAAAATTGCCTACAATATGGGTATCAAACGAAAGTGGAGGCCCAGAGGTTTCGTTTGCACTGCGGTATACTTCGATATATATATCGCTTACTTCATAACACATTTAACTAAAAAGGTAAAAATTATTTAAATAAAAAACGAAGATTATGGAACAAAGCGGACCACGCTTTTTCCACAATACTACTGTGTAGGGTTTTTAAAATTATTTTCAAATTTTTAGTTCAATACTCTCTAAAAGCACGAGTTTTAGTTTTTTTAAACTATATTTATTTCAATAACGACTTGTTTAAAAAATATTTACTCAAGAACGCCCTATCTAAGAATGACTTCCTACAATAGATTTTGAGCTGAGATAAGGCATTTTTGGAAAAAAAAATTGTTTAAAAATATTCTGAGATAGGAGTTTTAAAAGAAAATCTTGCGAAAAGATTTTGATATAGGGCAATCTTCCACTCGCCGTCGAAAAAAAAAAGTTTATGAAAATTTCGTAAGTTTTAAACTTGCGTCGTATACAAGGCGAATTCATTACAGGTGGCATCTTCCCACCATATGGTTTCTTCTTCTTCCTTGAAAATCGAATCGAAGCTGTAAAATTTCTTATGTTGTTGCTTTGTCTGACATTTTTAGCCACAAGGAGTGTGTGCGTGCGTGTAGATCTGAATTCGCTCGAACACACCTGTATGAATTCGCCTTGGTCGTATACTTATTCTGAAAATGATTTAATTTATTATATTGGGCATATATAACTATATACTATAGTAGAATTACGTATCGATTTAATGTCAATATTATATTTTGTGCATTATGCTGCCCGTTATTTTGATATTGGCTTTGATATTTTGAAAAATTGTATTTTTGGTAATAAAACTTTAAAATAAACAGAGTTTGAAGAATACCGAAAATTGACATTACGTCAAAGAGAATAACATTTCAGGTAATTGATTTGTTGAATACGTCACCAACTTTTCAAGTAATGTATAAATTAGCTCGTAAACAAATGTATAGTACTACATAAAATAAGAACGCTATCAGCCCTGTTCTGGTTTTCTTATTCGATTTGAGGCCCTGTTGTTGTAACGAGGTGTAGTCCTGCCCAACGCGTATTTTCCTTAACCTAAATTGTCGGGAGTCCAAGGAAACTAGCAGTTTCAATAGGGTTGGACCAAAGAGAGATGGGTGTTAGAAGAGTGGGCTCAGAAGAGCAAGAAAATAAGTGATTGGTATTGTGGGGGGACGAGCCGCATGCCGGACATACATTCGGCACATCAGGGTTCAGTTTAGATATGTAGGAGTTTAACCTGCTACAATATCCAGAGCGTAATGGAGCCAGAGTGACCCTTGTCTCTCGAGGAAGATGACGCTCCTCTTCAGAAATGCCTGGTGTTGCGTCCCGTAAGACATTGTTTAGCGGACAGAGCGCAGAGTAATGGCCAACTGACGTTGTATGGATATGCCCCAAGGCCTGTTTATGCACCTGTAGATCAAACGGCGTTGTTATATAATGTCGGATCTCATCAAAATGTAAATGCGACCTTATGGTCCTAGGAGGCGGAATGAGTTCAAGCAGTTGTTTACTGGGATGCTGTGGTTTACAGCAATTCAGTAGGTACTGCTTGTTTAGCATTTCATTATGCTCCCTAACTGGAAGCATTTCCACCTCATTGTGTATATGAGATATAGGTGACATAAGGACGCACCCCGTAGCGGTTCTGAGCGCGGTGTTTTGACAGGCCTGAAGCTGATTCCAGTGAACGTCTGGCTTGTGCGTTACCAACAACGTTTCTTTGTCTTTACCCCAAGTACTGCCGGCTGGTGACTGGAGGATTTTGTTGCGGCTCTGTAATTTTGAGACAATTGCAGCTGAATGGGCAGCGAAAGTGTGCATGGTGTCGAAAGTCACTCCTAAGATTTTTGGGTGAGCGACAGTAGGTATTTTATGATCACCTACATAAATTTCTAATTCCACGCCAACCTGTCCACGTCGTGAATAAGGTCGCCGAAGACTTTGTTGGCGACAATGACAAGCTTCGGGCGGTGAAGAACTCGACTAGAGAGGGGAGATAGCCATTTATTTTAGAGCACAGCTCATCAACGGAAGTACCAGTTGCCAATATCGTGCAATCGTCTGCGTAGGAAACAATCGTAATTTTTTCTGGTGGAGGAGGAAGCTTCGAAATATAGAAGTTAAACAATAACGGGGAAAGGACACCACCTCTTGTTTGATCTTCCTGGCTTTAGATTTTTTGTTTCTGAATACAACAGACGACCACTGAGATAATTGGCGGTCCAACTCTTGAGACAGGGGGGAGTGACGAGCCTTCCAAATCGGATACAAGCTGCCAATAATCTTCCGGCAAACGCAGCAGAACCATTCTCTTGGGCCAGGATTTGGCTCAATGCCAGCCCGGATCAAGAGAATAAGGAGCAGCCGTGCTGCAAGGGGCTGTTCCGGGGATGAAAATAGGTGGGGGAATCGTGACGCGTTAGACAGGGTCATTTCGAAATGTATTGCTCTTGGCCGAGTCATTATAAAAAAAAAACCCCGGGTCGTTTCGGTACGAAGGGTAATGTACAAGTACAAATACCGTTCTCGCAGAACCGGCAATACGTGAAACGATTTGAGGCCCTATTCTGGTTTTCTTATAGCTAACCATATTTTTCGATTTACAATCGAGTATGCTCGAACAAGTGAAATTAAATCGGTTAATACTATTCGCTACGATTTCTAAGAGCAAAAATAAATCATAAGATGTAAAAACAAATCGTTTGATTCTTGGTTTTTTTTTTTTTAAACCCGGAACAGAACTGTAGATATATTTTTGTAAATAATGTATGTGGTCTTACTCTAAGCTGTTATTAGATATATAAGGCATATTTGTAATACATACATTAAATACAGTTTATATTCCGTAGTTTTATTTATATGATACACTGATTTATTTTCAGTTGTAGAGTCTATTGAAAAATAAATGAGAAATCTTGTAAGCCAAATTGTATAATTTTTGTATTTCGAGTATGAGTATTTTGAAGTAAGTGCTAGTGAAGTTTGCCTATATAAAATAAATACAAATGTACTTTTGTAAAGAAATTCGAGTCAAAAGGGTATGCTATCCTATAAAAACATCATTTGCTTAATTCTAACTATAATACTAGCTCATTAATAAATTCAAAAGAATTGTGCATAAAAAAGTTGCTGAAATTACATTTCTTGATAATACAGTAAATGGTCTTATATAGGTAGCTTATGTCAACCAAAGTCAAAAGTCCTTCTCAGAACTTCATACATTCCGACGCCAATTACGCAGCCTCTTATCCAAATGCTGTGTACAAACAGTCTCTAGAACAATCAAAGCCAGATCAGCGTCTTCAAAGGTAACACAAAGTGGCGGTCTAATGCTGAGTACCTAAAGGCGACGCAGAGAAGAAAATTAAATAAAATTTGATTTAACCGGGTAAGTATATAATTTAATATATTTACTACAACATGTTATGTTGTTATCTTTTTAGATTTGTTAGTACACAATTCGGGTTAAAAGAAAATAAGGAGTCGTTTTTGATAATGATCTTCGAAAGTAACTTTTAGGGGCGCAGTATTCACTTCCCAGCTAATTTTGAGCAACACCGGCAGACAAAATTAAAAAAATAAAAACTCGGAAGCCAGTTAAAGTCAACTCGACAAAGATTTGCCATAGATCGTTCAAGCGAAACTAGAGTTACACCCTACAGCTGGAAAACAATCGATGGCACTATCGATAATATCGATAGTTTTTTTGTGGAGCACTATCGATGTTTTTTCTACGATGGCGATATATCGACCCTTTCATGTTTTGTTGTTTGTGTTATTCACCCCAACATAATTAGATACATTAGAGCATATCACCAAAAAAAAAGTCGGCCGTACCTCCCCTCATATGAAGAGTTTTTGAAAAACTTAAAAAAAAAAATTCTGGCAACCCTAGATGTCGCCCAATTACATTTTTCTTCATATTTTTGGCATTTGTTGTCGTATTTTAAAGTGGGACACATAAATTTTTTTTTATCAAAGAGGAGTTTTTTCTCAAGAAAGTTCATTGAGCTCATGCGTTTCGTTGTGGTTCTTACCCACCATATCTCAGTTTCCACCACCCTAATGTAACAACCTAATGTCAGTTAATTGAAGACCGTAAAAAGATTTGGGATTTTTTACGGTTTTTAATTTGCTTTTATTAGATCGGTACATTAGGGTGGTAGCAACTGAGATATGGTGGGTAGGTAACACAACGGAGCACCTGTGATCAATGAACTTTTTTTAGGAAAAACCCACTCCTTGAGACAAAAAAAATTGGTGTATTTTTCTTTAAAATCCGACAATAAATGCCGAAGATATGAAGAAAAATGCAATTGGGCGACATCTAGGGTTGCCAGAAAGAAAAATGTTTTAAATGTTTTTCAAAAACACTTCATATGAGGGGTGGTCAGCTTTTTGACAGAAAGACCGTCGGAAATTATGTCTAAAAGCCATCGCTAACTTTAAGTACTTACTTAATTTTGACTATGAATTTACTTAAATTTTTCGATAGTATCGATACTATCGATAGTCAATTTTAAAATATTGCAAGGCGGCAATAACGATAGTTTTCCAGCTCTAATACACCCTTGTGTCCTTAACAGTGGTGGAAAAATATTGTCGATAATATCGATACTCTGCTCCATCGACACTACTATCGAGGTTTTTGGACTATCGATGATACTATCGTCACTGAACAAAGTATTAAATATACAGTGGTTGAGGTTTATTGGCAGCACTTTTTTCCAAGAAAAAATCTCGAAGTATTTATATATTTCTCGATAGCATCGATATATCGATAGTGTCAGTCAATAGCAATAGATACGCTGGTTAGAACACGGCATAGATTTTTAAAGCACTCTCTTCTAGATTTCCGAACAGACCTCAGGTTCTCGAGAATGTTAAAAAAAATAGGTGGGTAGTTTTTAATTAAGCCTTTGAGGATTAATTGCAAACCATACTCAGCCAACCACCCAAATATAGAGTGAAATGGGATTTATAAAAATCACTGTACGGATAATGTTTGTTCCTTAATTTTCTAGCACTCGTCCTCCCATTCAAAGAACTTTTTATTTTTCTCAGATATCCTTCATATTGAGATTTGCTATATTATTTATTAAAACTTTTGTTGATTTTTACAAATTGCCAATTAGTTTATTATAAAAAATAAAACTTAAAATAAAATCGAAGTTCAAAATAAAATTTTCTAAAATACATACTAAAAGATATATATTTCATAAAAGCTATAAATGCAGATAGTAAAAACCAGTTACAGTCTTAAAATCCACTCCTAAACGTCGACTACACCATTAGAGATTGTTTTGTCCTACTTTTAGGAGATTTTCCAATATTTAAAAGTTTAATAGGAAGCCTGTACCGTAATTTTAGGGTTAAAAAGTAGTTGAAGTTAAATTAAAAATGCCAAACAATGCGATCAATTTAAATATAAGGTTAAAAATAATTTATAATAAAATTTTGAAAAAAGTAATGCCCATCTATTGTTTTTTATTCAAAAACTCAGTTATAGCATTAGCCAAAGTATCCACAGCAAATTTGGCATCCGGTTTGGTCACGCACATAGGCGGCTTAATGCGAAGTACCTGAAAGAGAGAAAGTGGGAAAAAGAAAGATGTTGAGGGATATGAAATAGGGGTATGATTAGTATGAGAGGGCATGCGCGTTAAGATAAATATAAACGAAAGGCCAAAGGGGCGCTAAAGTACTTCAAAAAAAAAAAACAAGTTATATAAACTTAAATAAAAATATCTAAAAATTATTTTTTTTTCTAACCACACTCATTAGTTCCAAGTAAAGTTTGAAATTTTGTCTACTCACGTTGCCATTAAGACCGCCACGCCCGAAGAGTACGCCCATATCCTTACAGGTTTCCCAGATTTCCATAACATGCGGCGCACTAAGCGGCGTTCTAGCAACACGATCCGATACCAATTCCACGCCGATCATCAAACCTTTGCCGCGCACATCACCAATAATCTCAAAGCGTTGGCGTAACTCAGCCAGACCTTTGAGGAAATATGTACCCACTTCCAAGGAGTTAGCTTGCAAGTTTTCCTCCTCGATTACATCCAGCACCGAAATGCCCACAGCGCTTGCCATCGGATTGCCACCATATGTGTTGAAGTGAAGTGCTTGACCCAAAGCAGCGGCGATTTTGGGTGTGGTCACCACAGCGGCTAACGGAAAACCATTGCCAATGCCTATGTAAGAAAGATGCAGAGTGGTAAACAATTTTTGAACAATAATTCACTTTCTTTTGCCTTACCCTTTGCCATTGTGACAATATCCGGCACA
Source organism: Campiglossa producta (assembly GCA_964058755.1). Taxonomy (NCBI): domain Eukaryota; kingdom Metazoa; phylum Arthropoda; class Insecta; order Diptera; family Tephritidae; genus Campiglossa; species Campiglossa producta. The sequence goes on from CAXKVI010000136.1 coordinate 29,266, forward strand.
TAGTCGTGACCCTCAAATCCCCAAAAGTGCTCACCAGTACGTCCGAAACCAGTTTGTACCTCATCCGCTATAAAGAGACCGCCATTTGCGCGCACAAGCTCGGCAGCTTTCTTAATGTAACCCTTTGGATATTGTACAGTACCACCAACACCCTGTATGGACTCAGCAAACATGGCTGCCACACGTCCTCGAGGCAGCGAATACTTGAAAACCTCTTCTAATTGATCGTAATAACGCTGCCCAGCCACACATCCTGCATCTGGCGCGCAGTCACACTTACGATCCGTTTGTATGGGTGAATCACGGCATGCTGCACCACCCCACAAGCCCAAATAGGGATCGGGGTTCATAACATGTTGTACACCATTGCTGATGCCAGGCAAAGAAAAACGCCACGTCGAGAGGGCCGTCAAGCCCATGGTGTAGGGTGACATGCCATGGTAGGCATTACGGAACGTGATGATCTCCTGATTTCCTGTGTGTATGCGCGCCATAAGCATTGCGAGATCATTCGCTTCCGAACCGGAGTTTACGAAGCACACAGATTTGAGTTCGCCAGGGAACTTCGCGGTCAAACGCTCGGCATATTCATGTATCTTCGGGTGCATATAAATGTTTGTCGTGTGCCAGAGTGTTTTGATTTGTTGTTCCAAAGCTTGATTCACTTTGCTGGAAAGAAAGTACAAATTAGTCAAATCTGAGCAATGCAAGCTTTTCACCTTAACTTACGGATGACAATGTCCCACGGAGACTGTCACAATACCACCAAACATATCCAAATAACGTCGTCCTTCATGATCGTATAGCCATTGCATGTTTCCTTTGTGTATAAGTAATGGTTTCTTGAAGTGTGGCACAATATTGGGTGTGATGTGCTTTTGTCGTATCTCGAGTACTTGTTCATAGCTTGGTCCTGTGTATTGAGCTGGTTGATAGTCGCCCTCTGGTAGCTCGGTCTGCAAATCTGGCATTACAGCTGTTGAGGCTTTTGAATGGAGCGTAGAGGTGGCACGCTGTTGGAGACCATGGCGCATGAAGCGCGCTGTTTGAACTGAAAATTTTTGGTTATGTATTAGGGTGGGCCAAAAAAAATTTAGGTATATTTTCCTTTTTTATTAATGTGATCATTACGCAGTTATTCAAGGTCAAAACGGACCAAAAATAACGATATTTTATAATCGACTACAGCACCACCTAGCGGGTTTCATTTTTGTAACGGTGTTTTAAGTAGTATCAAAATTATTGTGATAAAATAAAACAAAATCGGGTCATAAATGCGAAAATATAGCTACTCCAGCGCCATCTAGCGGAAAAATATACTCTATATCGAGAAGACTTATCCAAAGAGTAAATGTTATAAATTTGTTAGAAATCCACTCAGTAGTTTTTGAGCCAATTCGTCACACAAAAACCTCCTACACTTTTATTAAACGTCGCTAGGCCAGACAATAAACCACACCCCATTAAAACCTGTTATTAAAACGCCTTTAATTGCAGTTAATAAATTTCAGTTGTGGTACCTAGTCAAATATTTTCCGCTTTTGTTTATAAACTTTTTGCATAGGTATCTGCCCACACATAATATACTTATTGTTGCTTTTTATACATTTTTGTTCCTTTTCTCTGCCTTTCACTGCAGTTTTGCATACTATTAGTAATGAAATTGAAACCGATTTGCAACGGTGGTGACCATATCTCGGGCAGCTAAGAAAATTTTTCGAGCCAGGCAGCCGCCACTAAAATAGTGGGCTTGGGTATTATATTAACCGCTGTCACTGACTTAGGTTTCAACATTTTGAGCTATTTACCGCTCAGCATAACTAATCCGGAGTATAGCATCCGCTTAACTATAGCGTGCATCTCTGAAAAGTTGGCAAAACTCGAACAGATGGTCACCATACTTAAAGAAAAGTGCTTAATATATACAAAGTATTGTAGGTACTAAATTCCAAAAACATAAATAGCTCGTTCAGGAATTGTGTTTTTATTTTGGACGGGATTTATCGGCTAAGTACTTTTTAAGGGAACAAATATATGTCGATATTGGGTGGATTTTCCTACAATTCTCTGTAGTGTTAGAAATCATACTAAAAAACCATATAAACCCCATCGCAGAGATTATTTTAACAATGAAGTATTCGAGAAGTTCTTTCCAACCAGTCATATCTCAGCTGACAGTTTATTGATTTTTTTGCTGATATAAGGAGCTTTCGAGAATTTCGTGAGGTTGGGGCAAGAAAATACCAATTCCTTAAAAAAAGGTACCTTGAAAAATTTCCATGGAAGATTCTCGAGCAAGGTTACAAAAGACACTAGAGAGGAAATTTGAATGAAGCCATCGAAAAAAAGTAATGAAAATTCAGACCTAGTTTTTGTAGTAAAACTTTTTTGTGTTCCTGTTTTCATTTAGAAATCGAAACCGAAACAAATGTTGAAGAATGAAACCGGAACCGAAATCGAAACACGTTACAAAACCGGAACCAAATTCGGGACGTTATTTTAATAGGTTTCAGACCTTGTTCCTAACACTAGGATTTATCTATCGTGCCTCGTTGGGAGGCGCGTGTATGTTATCTCTGTAGTAATAAAAGCGAAATGACATTTTTGATTAAAGCAGTGGCGTATTATCTGATAAGATAGTAGTTTATTGAATGTGAAGTTCAAGAGTAAATTTGAATGACATTGTTGGCTGACTTCTTGGCGTTCTTAAATTAATGGGAATCTATTAATGGTACTATGTATTTGTAGATTAGATTAGACATTTTTTTGGTAGTAAATTTCATATTTATGCGATTAAAAACTAAAAAAAAAAGTTATATTATATAGTCGTACGACCTAAATTTCTCTCTAATCTAAGAGCTCATGAAAAATTTACTACCATAATAACTATTACCCATCTCAGCTGGGGGCAACCTTCCTTTACACAACGTTTGGCAGTATGCATTAGGGTGGCCCTTAAAATATTAAATTAAGTATTTTTAGGTTCGCCCCTTTAATGTGTAATAGGTAATACGGTCTCAGATATCTCGAAACATGACCGTATTAATGTTCATATGCAGGAAAATATATACATTCATATTTCCCACGGACATCAACTGTCCCAAAGCCCGATCAAAACTTATAAGGCCCCTGTGGGTTAGGGGTTACGAATATGCCCGAGGTAGACATACCGGTCGTAAGAGGCGACTAATATGCACATAGGTAATGACTTGCTAACTTGATTGTTGATCTACGGATATGATGCCTCTCATTACCCATCTTCTCCTTCCTCATTGATGGAGGGATGACATGACCTAGAAGGTTCCACTGGTCATACCAAATCGCTACCACGACAGTCGGACAGTACCGCAGCGTACCGGGTTCACATCCGGCCAAGGACTGTCAATTTCGGCATCACCTTCGGGGGTGTTTTTGCTGTTAACAACAACAACAAAAACATATTAGTATGGAGTAAAAAATGTCGGTATTTGTTTCCTTTAGCACCCAACTGCTAAAAAAATTAGCTAAAATTATGGGAGAGAAAGGTTTTATAGCAGTGGGGTGCTGAAGGAAACAAATGCCAAAATTTTACCTGAAAACTTGAGAATCACCCTAATGGATATTTCAATCGCTGTGGTGATTATTATCATTCTTATCATAATACATACTTCAATATTTACAAACATACTATTATATAACACCAAGTAAATAAATAGGTATACCACTAGAGTTTCAGTGTAAACACTTACAGAGGCGTAAACCGGCAGGGGTGCGAATTAGGAGAAATTGGCTAGATATACAATTTTAGCAAAAGCTAGCAACTTTGTCTGGGAAACTTACAAAAACGGTACAAAAATTTTTTTTTTAATATCTCGACTCCAGCGAGTATATCTATTTATGTTTTATACCCCAAAAAAAAAGAAAATAATTGGATTTTCACAAATATAGTTACTCTAGCGCCACCTAGCGGGAAATATTTGCATAGATTATGTGCAGAAGAATTAGCCAAATAACTAACTGTAAAAATTGGCAAGAAACCGTTTAGTAGTTTTTGATATCACTATCGTCTGCCCCTTTTTGTATACACCCCTGTGTCAAACTTGTGATAAGATATTTTGCTGGTTTTTTTATGTTTACCACTTAATTAAACTAAGCAATTTTGTAGCTCGAGTTGAACTACGCAATTGTCGTACTATTGTTTATTGAAACGATCGGGGTCACTCCATGGAATACCACTTTTCCATCATTCTCTCAGAAATATTTTTACTGGGAACAACTGATGAAAGACTGAGACCGTCGACGGCTGAGTAGGACACCTTATTGCAATTTTTTTTATTAGTTTTTTTTTTAAATGCTCCATCTCAATACTTTTCAAAAACGATCTATTTCAGTATTGGATTACAAAAAAAACATGTCAGTACTCCTTTCATCAGCTTCCTGTCTCAGCTGAAAATATATTGAATTTCCGTTTGGAAAAGGCGTTTTTGAAACACGTTCCGAGATAGAATTTACTCGAACCAAATTTTTCAAATACATAGGTCGTGGTTAAGAAATATTCCAAGATGGGGCGTTTTTGAATCAAATTCTGAAATAGAGCAATATTCAAGGAGATCTGAGCTTGGACGTTCTTCGAAAAAATTCTGAAATATGGCGTTTTCCGAAGTATTTGAAAATAGGGTGTTCTTCCACTCAGTCTACAATTTCAGGAAACAAGGATCATTTCGCCGGTTCCAAAGTAAACAGAAGTATTTCAAAATTAAAATTTTTTTTTGAAACGGCATTCAAAATTTCATTTTTACAATGGAGTTCTATGAAAAAAAATGTTTGAAATGCTGTTTTCCCTAAAATTTTAAAAAGTAAATGCATCTGTTTACTTTGGAACCGGCGATTTCTTGAAAAAAAAATAAAAAATTTTAACTTACCCAAAGAACTTTTGGACAACATTTTTCTTGCGCTCTCAAAGAAACACCAATTTACGTCTCAATTACCGTTATTTTTATCACCGTTTATCAAAACTGCGTTTCCAATTGCAATCAAAAAGTGCAATACCTTGATAAATTCACTTTTTAACCACAAAATACTTTTGGATTTCACTTTGTGTAGGCACCTACATATATCTTTTTTGTATTTGTTGTTTTTCCCCCTACATTTAAATATGAACTTTAAAGTGTAAATAAATACGCCAAGAGTTCAACGCAACTGCTAAAAAATCCGATTCAGAGTACAAAAATAAAAAAAAATTTTATTCACTCATAAATAATTCAAAAAACTGAACTGCTCCGAACGGTGACAATAACGCTACTAAACGTTTGCTATTATTAAAAACTAGTTGGAAGTCGGACGCTCAGTGGGCACTGCCGACTGTCACATCAAACAGCGTGCAACAAGTGTTGGTGGCGCTGCGTAGCCGCGATGCCTATTTTAAGATATTGGATCGCCTGGAGCGCAGCAAGTGTGAAAACTATGAATTGTAATCAAAACTAACAATTGATAACGTATAGGTACTATGCTCAACATACATATGTTAGTGTTGAGTACTTTCGTATTCGGTTCATAGACGACCCGGTTACTCGTACTAAAAAAATTTCAAAAAACTTCATGTCAGAATTTGTTTAAATAACGCTCTATTTGAGAGTTTTTTTTAATATTTAAAAATTTGGCTCAAGAACGCTCAGTCTTAGAATGAATCTAAAAAACGGCCTATCCCAATGAAAATTAAAAATATTTGCATATAAATATGGTTCAAAAGCCCTATCTTAGCTGAATATGTATGTATTAATTTTTTTTCGGATAGAGCGTTTTTTAAACTCATTCAGAGATAGGACGTTCTCGAACCAAATTTTGAAACAGGGGGTTATTGAAAAAAAAAATCGAAAGTGAGACGTTCTTCAAATAAATTTCGAGATAGGGGCGTTTTTGAAAAACTATTTTAAAATAGGTAGATCTTCCATTCAGTCGCTGATTTTTTTTCCTCTTTGAAAGATGTACCTGGAGTAATAAGGCTTATACGCCACCTAACACGGAGAATGCCCATGCAAATAAAGCCAATAAAACTTCAAAGAGACTCGCGATTTCCAAGGCAATCGCTTCTAAATCTTCGAGTCTCGTCTTTCTCAGATTTCCTTTATTGTATTACCTGCAACAACAGTTTAGTTCATTAGGTCGCAATACTCCGGATCCGAATCTTCGGTTCTGTGCGTCTCTACTATATGTGCAGGCAGCAGAGGGATATGCCCACTTACAGCCGTTTGATTTTTCCATGTGGTTGTGATACACATATACATACATCTCTATATGCAAATAAATGTTTACCACCCAGTTAAAGCAACTAGTCGTGAACTACATCAGAACTAACTAGGATGGATACTGAGGCGGGTACTCAAGCAGTTTGCCTATAAATTAGTATTTTAAACATAGGGTACGCTGAAATCTGTTTGACATGGAGTAGAAATTTCACTTATGTCCTTCCTGTTTATCCTGCGCCAGGTCACGGAGCTGAAAATAAAGGACTTTATAGCCTTCATCAAATCATCGACCATTTAGATGGAGTAACGGTGCCGGTTTAGGAGCGCCAGTCCCGGGATTCTGCTATATGGAGAATCCCGATAATACAGGGATTTTCCATATGGCAGGGTCCCGGGACTGACTTTCCTAGTGTTGCGGGTATCACAACGGGCCTTTTATTACAGGCCTAGGTGTGCCTCTGCGGCAGCCACTACTAAAAATTTTGAATTGATCAGTTTTCAAGTTGAAAGAAGAAATATTTTTTATAACTCAGGTAAAAAAGTTAAATATGAAACAAGTAAGGAAGTCTAAGTTCGGGTGAAACCGAACATTACATACCCAGCTGTGCACATAAAGTGGGCGTGATCGTTCACCGATTTTTCTTATTTTCTGTGGTAGTACTCTACATAAACATAACATGCCTGGTACCTAGTTTCGTAAATCTATCTCACACCGTTCTGAAGTTGTTAGCAGTCGAATTTAAAAATTGCTTGACTCATAAGTGGGCGGTGCCACGCCCACTTTCCAAAATTTTGAAAAAATTATGTAAAGAATATGAAAGTTGATGTATGTACCAAATTATATTATTATAGCGAAATCAGTTAATTAGATATGGACTTTTCAATATTTCCACCTCCTTTCAATATAACTTTTATGAAAAAGTAGGCGTGGTCGCGAAGCGATTTCGTTTATTTTCTATAGCTGAATTTACCACAACAATAGTATGTCCTCTACGAAATTTCGTTATACTAGCATAAACTGTTCTGAAGTTATTAAGAGTCAAAATTTTAAAATTTCTTCAAATATACGTGGGCGGTTCCACGCCCCCTTTTAAAATTTTTTTATAAAATCGGCCTTAGAACATCCAAATCAATACATATTGCAAATTTTATCATTGTAGCTGCTTCTAATATTGAATTAACCCATTTTATACGTTTTTCGAAATTTTCGATATCGAAAAAGGGGCGTGGTTATGGTCCGATTTTACCCATTTTCAATAGCAATCTATTCTGAACCCAAATAAGTACGCATGCCAAATTTGGTGAAGATATCTCATTATTTGCTCAAGTTATCGTGTTAACGGACAGACGGACGGACGGACGGACGGACATGGCTCAATCAAATTTTTTTTCGATCCTGATCATATTGATATATGGAAGTCTATATCTATCTCGATTCCTTTATACCTGTACAACCAACCGTTATCCTAACAAAGTTATAATACCCTGTGTACAAGTACAGCTGGGTATAAAAAATTAATTTTAATGGGCTAATCGAAAAAATTGTGTACAAAACTCAGTCATTTTCAAATGGCTGTAATTATCTTAATAGTTAAGATAATCGCACATGTCATACCATTTCGGAAGCTTCAAAGCTTCTTCTTTAAGAGTATGTAAAAATATTTTCAAAAAAGTTTCAAAAATTAAAAGAAAATTCTTTTTGAAAAAAAATGACATTTTTCCCCATACAAAATGTATGGGAAAGGGCGAAAAAAATAGCCACCCCTAAGGGTTAAGTTAGAGCGCTAATTTTTTGCAAGGCTTATTTTCTCATCAATACCTAACTTTTTAGGGGGTAAGACCAAGTCGACATTTTTTTTGAATCACCCTAATGTACAGCGTACACTCACTTCTTTCATGCTAGCCCACCAAACTTTTGACTTTTTTATAATGGTATGGAGGTTAAAGTCTAGCAGGTCTTGTATGAGGGGTAGGTAGCCGAGATGGAAAGAGATTGAGTGGCAGGCTAACTAGACACTGCTGATGGATGCATCAGAATTTTCATATGCTACTACAAATCTGATGGCAACTTTAACAGATTACATCTTTTTTATGCCAACTCTTTAAACCAATCTGCGCATGCCTCACACAAACATAGCTCTGCAGCAACACCCAATGTCTTACGCACTCAGTGTCGAAACCAAAACCAGTTCTCATATGCGTAAAGGCGAAAATCTAATTTTAGCTGCATTTTGTTGGAGTTTTGTTATACTTCTTTGAATTAAATGCCTTGACAGCAAACAATCTTGCCAGGAAACATAAAAGTTTGCAACTAGCATTTTTTGACTGAGACCGAACTGGGCCGAAATTGATCAAACTAGTGCGGTGTTCCAGCTGAAGCTCTTCCTTCCGGCTGCTGGTATGAAAGCAGGATGTGTTCCATGTGATCGGAGTACCTATTCACTATTATATTGAGGCTTAAGAATATCACCATTTATATAAAACAGAAACTATAGCAATTTTCAAGTTGCAGCTGCATATTATTAGATATAACAAATTTGTATAGCACAAATATATACATTAGGGTGATTAAAAAAAAATGGCGACTTGGTCTTACCCCCTAAAAAGTTAGGTATTGATGAGAAAATAAGCCTTGCAAAAAATTAGCGCTCTAACTTAACCCTTAGGGGTGGCTATTTTTTTCGCCCTTTTCCATACATTTTGTATGTGGAAAAATGGCATTTTTTTTTCAAAGTGGATTTTCTTTTAATTTTTTAAACTTTTTTGAAAATATTTTTACATACTCTTAAAGTTTAAGCTTCCAAAATGGTATGCCATGTGCGATTATCTTAACTATTGAGATAATTACAGCTATTTGAAAATGACTGAGTTTTGTACTATTGCACACACATACACAGTAACACGTATAAAATCTAGTAAATTTTAAATGGCTGTAATTATTTTATTAGTTAAGATAATCGCACATGGCATACCATTTTGGAAGCTTCAAAGCTTCAACTTTAAGAGTATGCAAAAACATTTTCAAAAAAGTTTCAAAAATTAAAAGAAAATTCACTTTGAAAAAATGCCATTTTTCCCCATACAAAATGTATAGGAAAGGGCGAAAAAAATAGCCACCCCTAAGGGTTAAGTTAGAGCGCTAATTTTCTGCAAGGCTTATTTTCTCATCAAAACCTATAGTTTCAGGGGGTAAGACCGAAAAAAGAACCAAATTTGTTTTATTTGAATCACCCTAATATACATACATACCAATCCATACATTTGTTTGTCTGTAGTGAACATGATTGTTTATTTCTTTAGACTCCCTTTATTAGAGTTATTTATTTTGTTTGTTTGCTTTTTTTGTGTTTAGATTAAGTTAGCCGCATTTATAGTTATATGCATACATGATTATTAAATAATTAATATTTTCTTTGTTTTATAAATTTATAGTTGAGTTGAACAATTCGGATTTGCGACCAAGAACGAAAATATGTTTGAGTTTAATTTCTTTTTAGTATGCATTTTAAACTAAAACAATGTGCATATATAAATTATTATAGTGTAGGTCCATCTGAGTAATCCTCATAATCATCACAATCGTCTAGAAAATCTGAAAATAGATCAGGACTGACATCGTAACCCAAACGATTATCCGAGTTTTCTATATCAGCAGCCATTTGACGTAAGTTATCAACGCCAACGAGAAGTTGCCTATAAAAGAGTATAAAATATATATTTTAAATTTAAGTTGAAAAACAAATCTATTCATTTTATGCACACCTTAAATTATTTTCAGCATTAGATGCAGCCCTTAGTAAATCCCTTGATATTTGTTGTGTTCTGGATGGTCGACCTACAGCGCCACGCGCAGCCACGCCTGCTGCAACACCGCCACCACCAGCACTGGCACCAGCAGCACCACTACCATCGGTGGCAAATGGACGTGTACGATCACAGAATGGCGCATTGAAACCACCTACGGCACCCTCTTCACGTAGCGTTTCATTTTCACGACGCAGCGTTTTTACTTCCGCCTACAAATGAAAATACAAATTATTCAAAATTCAAAAATAAAAATAATTCGTGGGTTGTTCGTTACGCTAAAACTAAAAACGAGTCAACTAAATTGAATCCTCTCCTTTGGGGATTTTTTGGTAATTATTATCGGAAAATTTTAATAATTCAAATTTAATATCCCTAAAGGGGTTTATAGAATGGAAAAACGATATAACTGTAGAAAAGGAGGCGTGGCTTCTGCAACAAATACCTGATTTTTAAGGCTAAATATCTTTAAAAGATGTCAAAAAAGGGAACTGGGATACGGAAATATACAATTCTACATTTAAAGTTTTTTTTTGGAATTTTGGTAAAAGTGGTCAAAAAAAGAAATATCGTAAAAAAATTCCCAAAATTTTTTTTTTTTAATTTTAAAAATATTTTTTCCGAAAATTATTACTATCTTCAAACATAAGACTGTCATTCTAAAGTTATGTTGAGTTTTTTTTTACAACTTTAAAATTCCTTATCTTGGAATTTGGTAAAAATGGAAATAACGAATATCGTAAATTTTATACTCAAATTACTTCAAAAAATGGTGGAGTTTTTTACACTTTAAAAAGTTCTTTGGTTTGGAATTTTTTCAAAAATTAATATATATACATTTGTATATATCGAAAATTTTTTACGCCAAGTTTACATTTTTTTTTCCGAATCTTTTTCCTATCTTCCAAAATCAGATTTCTATTCTGAAATAATGTTGCGAAAATCTAAAAAAGTATTTTCGAAATTTTCGTAACAAAAACAAAAATCCCGAATTTTTTTCGAACCCTTGAAAAGTTTTATTTTCAAATTGAATTAATATTGGAATTTGGGTAAGAATTTTAAAGACAGATATCGTAAATTAAATAATAAATAAATACAAAGTACAAGTTGGTTTAAAATTAAAAAAAAAAATCAAACATGGTGAGTAAATAAGAAAAACCAAATATCGTAAATTTTATATAAAGAGCTAAAACAAAATTTCAGAGTTTTAGAAAAAAAAGCAAACAAAGAAATATCGTAAATGAAAATTATACCGTAAATTCCATACACTTCCTTTTATATTGATAAAAATGCAAAAGAAAAAAACAAATCTCGTAAATTTGAAAAATTTAATTTTCAATCAGAAGTAATGTTGGAGTTTTGTTTTGAAATTAAACTGGCTACGAAAATATCAAACAAAGCAAATTAAACGATACCCTAGTCAAAGGCTGAACAAATCAGCACAATGAATTTTTATTATATTCAAAAAAGTGAGTTATCGGAAAAGGGTGTCATATCTCGTGAAGTTTTGAAACAAGTCAGCTAGTTTAAAAACATAAATTAGTTGTTTGCTTACCGATAACTGCGCCACTTGCTGCTTAAGTTCGGTTATAAAATTTAGCGTTCCTTGGCCTGTTGTGCCGCGCATGCGTTTACTTCTATCCGCAACACCCTCACCGGCACGCTCATTTGGCGTTACTTCGCCCAGTTGGTGGTGTTTTTGTTGTAACTCACGCGTATGCTGCAACTGACGTTCCAAATTATTTGCATGTATTGTCTGCTCATTGAGAGCAATACGGGCATCATTTAATTCACGCTGTAAACGTTCATTTTCGATACGCAGCCTAGAGAGTTGTGACGAGATCGGTGGGTCGTCTGGTGAGCCAATCGAGTTTGATGGTAAGCCAACTGTCACATCGGCTAGCCGTTGTGATGAATGTATGATTGGTCCGTCAGATAGAAAATCGGGCAACATTTTTGCATTACTAGCGGTAGCTTCTGCAGTCACACCACCAGCACCATTTCCACTACCACCACAAGCGCCGCCATACGATGGAGAAGAAGGCCCAGGTATACCTATACCAGCACTCACACCATTTCCACAAGCTAAATCACAAACCCCACCATTGCTACCAACAGCACCGCCACCCATAGCACCGCCGCCTGCATTTACATCATCGTCGTCATTATAATCAGGAATAGGCGAATTAGGTGGTGAGCTGAGATGCATATCGTGCGCATACCACGAATCAAGCCAATGATCTTGCACGAAATCAGGCAGTACTGCGGCTGGGAATTCACCTGCATTACTAGGCAGTGGACGGGTAACTGGTGGTGCGGCTGCCACAGCAGCAGCAGCAGCACTAACACTGCTGCTACTCATATCACCGAGTGGCAAATTTACTTTCGATTTGGACGAATTTGTATTTAAGGCGAGACGTGTGGGGCGGGCTTCTTTTGTGCCGCCGCCAGCGACGTTGCTATATACATTCTTGCCTATTGCTACGCGACGTCGTGGTGAAGCTGCTGAGGATGACATAGGCATTTCATAATTGGAATATGAGCGTGGTACATATTGATGGCGGTCGTATTCGCTTGTATTACTCAAGCCAGCCTCACCATCCATGCCACGCCTGTTGCGTGGCGCTGACGAGAAGAAATCTGCAAAGAGTATTTTGAGATGTTATTGAATAAAAAACAGAAAACTATTTGAATAAAACTTACCGCTACTTTCTGGATAGAGCCGAAACCCGGTGGTTGAACTAGCGCCAACTCTCAGACCGCTACCAGTGGTACTGCTCACATTCTCTGCTTCCGCATCCGCATCTACGGTCACAAACTCGGCAAGACTCGCCTGCGAGTCGAATGAGGAAAAACGTGGCGAACGTTTCATTTTTGTTGCTGATGCAGAATCTTGTAGCGCACCTGTGCCCGCTGTGGCGCTACCACCACCACTGCTCATTAATGACGAGATTGACGTGCTTGAAAGCGATGTGGACTGAGGAACTTTTGGGCGTGCTCCAGTCGAAGTTTGTAATGATGCAGAGTTATTCGACGTTGCGCTTGCATTATTGCTTTGAGGACCATTCGAACTATTGGAAATGGCGCCATCTAGTGTTGTGACTGTTACAGTGCTTGAGGGTGCCGTTATTGGCGGGCCGCTACTCAAAAAGTGTTTGAAGGAAAATGAAGATGAATTTTGTGTTGGTGCCGCATGCGGCTGTGTGGCATGCTGTTGTGTACCGCCGACGGAACTTTTGCCAACAGGTTCCCATGTGGAGCCAGCATTTTTATGTTGTGTTGTAGCTAAAATAAATTTTCTTAAACTTTCTTTCATATCTACTAATTTATATGTACTTACGTTCTGTGAGTGTGCCAGAACTGCTCCGTGTGCAATCACCATAACCACCATTTTGGTCATGGCCACCAGACATTGGCCCATTCAAACATAGGTCCGCTACCAGATCATTGAGCTGGCCACGCATAAACGATGTTGTTGTTGTGGATGTTGCGTATTGATCACTTCTTACGCCGCTGTTGCCGGCATAATCGCCTCCACAGGCGTTAATAGCCTTGCCCTTGTCAGCGCTTGCCGCCACATCTGCCAACTTCAGTTCCGTTGCACAATCTGTCGACGACAATGCATTTGTCGCTTCTGCTTCATCCGAGGTCAATGGCACACCCACAACTGCAGGGAGCATATCTAAGCCGTTGTTATTGTTGCTGCAGTTACTGCTGCTGTTGTTATGTTGCACTTCATCGTTTTCCTTTGCCATGTCTGGTTTTTATGTGTTTTTTATGCAATTCAGTTCTGGTTGTTGTTGCTATTTTACCTGCCACCTGCCTGCGTCGTGGTTCCTGTCTGCTGCAGTTTTTTTCGTTGCGGTTGCAATGGTATTTTCCTGTCTTTGTTCCTCAACTTCTATAGCCACTGCCTGCAGCTATTGCACATAAACTTTTTCTATACTTCAACGTTTTCAAATTCCACATAAAAATTCACACATTAACACAGTTAAGATAGATAAAATATTGCTAAATTGCTGGCTCTTTTTTTCAATTTTGCAGAAATTTTCAGAATAATTTTCCCCGTAGAAAACTATTGCAATTTGACAATTTGTTTTGTTGTTTGCTGTTTGTCAAAATTTGTGTGTGAAACGGAAATAGAAATATATCTCGCTTTCATACAACATTGGGTTTGTCAAAATTTTGACAGAAATATTGTGTGAGACAGAAATATTTTCCATTTCACAAATCAAAAAACGGAGTAGAAAATTTGCGCGCCCTCTAGTGAGACAAAATACGGAGTATAAATTTACACTGAAGAAAATTAAGTTTTCTAATTTTTGGAAAATGGTAATTATGTCAAAATACCACTATACTGACGTTCAATTTTAGTTGATTATCGAACATTGAAAAGCGAACTTCATATTTGTGTATGAGGTGTGCGTTAAGGCATCGCAACCCGAATCTTTTTGACAATCCCGGGATTTCAGGATTCCAAAACCACAATCCCGGGTCCAGGCATTTTTCGGGATTATATCAGATACCGTCCAAAAGTTTTTTCCACTCCTCAAGTGTACATTTTTATGAAATGAAAACATATTCTGTTTGACGTTTTACCTTCATTTTGCAAACGAAAACGGAAAATTTGTCTCATGACCTAATTTGGTGATCGGTGATCAAATTCAATCTGCGGAAGAACAGTTTCGAAAAAACTTGGCCAAAATTGACGCATTTGGTGCAGTGTAAATATTTAAAATCTGAACTAAGTGCAGAAAACATACTTTTCGCAAATAAAAAAATATATGGATCGATAGCAGTATTTGGTTGAAGTCGAAATTTATCATTTTTTTTTTGGTGCAAATAAAAACTCTGGGGGTAATTCCACGTGAAAGGGCAAATTAATTTTTTTTTAATCGAAATATCTTTCAAACTACTTATCGGATTGGAAAATGTTAAATACCAATGTACAACACTCCCGCCTTTACGTAACATTTTTTATGAAAACTATGTTTTTTCTAAAAAAAATGAATAAAACTGTTTAAAAACGAAATCGTTAACGTTATTATTAGATAGTAAAATATTCATTCATTCATTCAATGCAATAAGCTTTCATTTTATACACATATTTCTCTATGAAAATTGTATATTTCCATTATAAAAAGTTAAAAAGGTAATCGGCTGAGGGCATCCACCCGGAGTTGACATGGCGTAGCCCAGGATTATTTATCATGGTTCACACAAGTATTAATAACCGTAAGATGGTCATTCTAAAAGAAAATTAAGTATTTGGTCGTTTTTGGACGAAATTTGCTTTTTTTGTTCGTTTTTAGTAGGTACATAGTGTGTCGTGTGTCAAAGGGTTAAGAAAGTATACATTGAAAAAAGGGTATTTTGAAGAGAAAATTTAGGAACAAACACTTTTAAAAATCCGTTCACCAGTTTGCAAGATATTTTAAAATGAAAAAATATTTTTTGACCTTTGACCTTGAATATCTTCTTAACCCTTCGAGTGCACCAAAATAGAAAATCACCGTTAAATTCAGCATAAAACCCTCTTTCAAGCCCAACTTTTTTTTTTGTTCTGGACAAATGTATGTATACTGCAATTGTCCCAAAAATAAAAATTTAAATAAATTAAATAAAGTAAAATAAAATAAAATGCAATTAAAATAAATAAAATAAAATGAAATCAAATAAAATAAATTAAAATAACAAATAATATAACATAAAAAGTTAGATGAAAATAAAATAATTGCTCTATTCATTAATATAAAATAAAAATAAAATGAAATCAAATAAAATAAATTAAAATAACAAATAATATAACATAAAAAGTTAGATGAAAATAAAATAATTGCTCTATTCATTAATATAAAATAAAATAAATCAAAATAAAGTAAATTAAAATACAATAAAACTTAAAACAATAAAATAAAATTAAAAAAAAAAATAGTATGGCACCATTAATCAATTACAATAATTTTTATAAGGCGGATAAAATCTTGGGAAATTACGAATTATGCGTTAATATTTTGATGCCTACAATAATTTTTGGTAGTGCACAGCGCTAATTTTTTATTTTGTTTTCGTTGTTGTTGTTGTTGTTGTTAACAATGCATTGCCCTGTCTAGAGTGTATGATCATTCCGAAGATCTTCATCAAGCTCTTCTAAGGGGAGTCCAAGGAAACGTGCAGTTTCAACAGGGTTTGTCCAGAGGGACAGAGGGGTTAGAAGAGTAGGTTCAAATGAACAATTGAAGAGATGTAGAGTATCATGGGGGGTCCTACCACATGCAGGGCATGTGTTTGAGATTGTGTCATTAAGTCTGGACAAGTAGGAGTTTAACCTTACACTATATCCAGACCTAAGCTGTGCCAGGGTAACTCTTGTCTCCCTTGGTAAGGTGCGTTCTTCTTCAGCAATATCCGGTGGAGGACTGTTCAGAACGGGGTTCACAGGTAGAGATCCGACAAAAGTATCTACCGACTCGGTGTGGATGTCGGTTAGAGCCCGCTTATGATTCTGCAGATCAAACGGCAAGGTAATATGATGCCGGATCTCATCATAATGTTTACGGAGATGTTTCCTTATGTCTCTCGGGGGCGGATCTATGTCCAAAAGATGACGGTTTGGATGTGCTGGCTTGTGGCAGTTCAGAAGGAATTGCTTGCTCAGCATTTCCGCATGCTCTTTTACATTGAGCAGTTTTGCCTCCTGATGGAGGTGTGACTCGGAAGACATGAGGAGACATCCCGCAGCAGTTCTGATGGCAGTATTTTGGCAGACTTGTAACTTCGTCCAGTTGGTGTTATGTACATTAGGCGACCATATGGGTGCAGCATAGTCAAAGACTGGTCGGCCAATGGCCTTATATGTAGTCAGCAACGTTTCTTTGTCTTTTCCCCAAGTACTGCCGGCAAGTGACTTGAGGATCTTGTTGCGACCACGTACCTTTGAGACCATTGCAGACACATGACCAGCAAATGAGAAAGTATTATCCAATGTCATCCCTAATAACTTTGGGTGGCTGACAGTTGGTAGCTTAGTGCCGTCAACGAAAATGTCTAATTCATTTCTCACCTGGTGCGTCCACGTCGTAAAAAGCGTCGCCGTTGATTTAGTCGGAGATATCGTCAGATCTCGCTCTGTGAAAAACCTGGAAAGGTCGCAGAGGTAACCGTTGATTTTATTACAGAGTTCATCAGTATAGGGGCCCTTCCCCGTCGCCATTATTGTACAGTCGTCAGCATAAGAAACGACGGAGACACCCTCTGGTGGTGGGGGCATCTTCGATAGATAGAAATTAAACAGTGTCGGGGATAGGACACCACCCTGTGGCACCCCCTGTCTAACAGAGCTGTTAAAGAATTAAATCTTTTGCTCTTTGAAATCATAGTTTTTCTTCATTCAGTACTTGAAATTCTTTTCATCGTTGAAGAATTTAACTTCAATTTACGCATTCAGCAATTCTTTACAGAAATCATGATTTATAAATCCACAAAGTGTCAATTCAACAAGAATTCAAAATAGAATTACGAAGAAAAGCTCTTTAATTCAGAATGGCCATTCAGTTGATTTGATTCTTTTGGAGAGTTAATTCCGCTAATTCAGTACGAATCAGTTTTTGGAAAAATGCTAATTTACTCCCTTAAATAGTACTAAAAGTTTTCAAGTTCCTTTCACGCTAGAAGAATTTGAAAAAAAAATTACATTAGATATTATAATAATCTATAACATAAAATTAGTGGAAAAAGCTTATTCGCGTGTAAGAAATATGTGAATTTAAAAAAATTCAAGTTAAAACATAAAAAAGTATGATTTTGAAAGGTATAACATGCCTGGTCTTCACATAAACTGCCTTATTAGTGTTGCTGATGTGTTAGTTATGAAGCTTTTCGGGCATATTTTATTAACCCTCTGAGCACATTATTGAATTTAATTAAATAAGCTTTTGTCACATAAATAAAAAATAAATATGAATGTGTAATTATTTTATTATCATAACCTCTAACGAGATTTTTAGCCGTGCTTCTCTTTCCAACTTGTGGTGTGTTGCTTTTGAGTTTTCCTACAAGTTGGCAGGACCTACAGTTTTTTGCCGACTCCGAACGGCACTTGCAAAGCGAATGAATTTTTTGCTGGCATATTTAGTTTTGGAAAATTTGGCAGTGTCAAGTTTAAATTTAACAACTTCGAAAGTGCTTCAGTATTTTTAAAGATCTTCAACGCACAGCGAATATTGCCGAATTCGCCCTGCTATTACCATATATGAATTTGCGTTGCTCTCATATCTACAAGTTGTACAGGCAATACACAATATTACGTTCAGCTGAAACTCATGCCTTTTATGAATATAAAAAAATTCGGAGCTCTTTCATGGTTTTATTAGTCATATACATACGTCAGTTTTGAAAAATTAAAAAAAAATTATATCTTTTTTTTTGGATTTATACTTTGAAATATGGAAATTCTTTCCAAATATGAGTATTTTATTTCGATTTTTTAGTCAACAATAACTAGTAGTGGAATTAATTTCCATTTAATTGTATAACAGAAACCATTTGAAATGTCTTTTAAAATTTTCACAAAGCTCAGGAGAGTAAAACGGTCATCTAAACTTTCAACTTCTTCGGCAGATTTTGTATGAAATTTTTGAGGACTCAGTTTGGTAGACCAAGCAGTATAATTATATGCAAGTTAGAACTAGCTGAAATATTTTCCTGATTTTCAAGAACGATTTTCGTCGATGGTGTTGAGTAATTTTTTATGCGAAATTAAATTTTGTTCATGCGTTGCATGAAAGATATTACTTAACACCCTCATCGAAAAAAATTCTTAAAAATCAGGAAAATATTTAAATAAGTTCTAACTTTCACATCATACCACTGAAATTGATTGTCCTTCAAAACTAAGAAAAATCTGCCGAAAACGTTGAAAATTTGGATGGCCATTTTGCTAAGCTCCCCTGAACTTTGTCCAAATTCTTAAAGACATCTTTAATTTTGTGTCTAACTGTACATATTACTGAAGTGCCTGAAAAAAGCTCATAAAAGCAATAAATCCGCGATTTTACAATCGACGTGGCTGTTTGGTAGTATCCCGCCCTTTTACAAATCTTCAATGGGTGACCGGAGTTCTGGTCGGTGATAGTGTCGAATTCAGGACATTTTTTATCACGGATAAGAAACGGGTTAATAAAAATTACAGCACCCTAAAGGCATAGTAGGGATGGCAGCTATTTTAGTTTTGTGAGCCCAAAAGTTTCGAGATCCCGAATATGTATTATTTAGATATTTTATACATTTTAACAAACAAACTGAAGACAGTACATCAATATTATTTTCATTACCAACAAGATGCTTAAATATATATAAAAAATATGTAAGTAGAGTTTAAATATATCCTATAATTTTTTCTTTACATATTTTTATATTAGTACAAGACCGGGAATAACCAAACATCTTCTTACGGTTTCTCCTAGCTGCTTTGGAAGTTAATGCAAATCAACAAGCGAAAAAGTTAGGGATTTTATAAAATTTCTCTCCATTCATAAGTGGGCTGTAATATTAGGTGTTAATTTTTATACCCTGCTTTTATGATTATAAATAAAAACAAAAGCTCAAAAAACTGCCTTAATCCAACTTAATGTCATATTATTCGTAAAAAACTAGCTATTTTAAACATTCGGGATTTTTAACTGCTTTTCGAGATTTCGGGACTAATAAAAAACAATCCCGGGATTGATTTCAAATGTCAAAGAAAAAATATATAATGACAACATTTCATGATACAATAAGCGCACCAGTAGGAAATTGTAACAGTGAGGTACGTTTCTGACATCTTACATAAGTATTAGGACTTATCACAATATATCTATGTTGCGGTGTTGCATCTACTTATTATTATTAAGGAAATTCACAAGGTCTTTTATAGTTTTATGTACAATTTCAACAACACAACACTTGAGAGCACTACATGAGTTGAATGTTGTGTCTGAATACATTAAATTAAATTTTATACAAATTTGTCTGAAAATATTGAATTTTTGTGTTCGTGGCTCTTTTACTTTTGAAACTAGAGAAAACGAAAAAACAAGGAAAAGCAAAATAGCACACCTGCGCATTGGGTTGCTTAATTTTATTGTGCTATTCAAATTTTATATAAGAAATGACAACAAAGAAAATATGGCAGTCTTAAATTTTGAATTGCCTAATTTTGATTTTTTCTAATTTTAATTAGTACATACACAGAAAAGTTTTAATGGCTTTTGACATGTGATTAGTGTTGTAAACCAAATGCTGGAAAAGAACTAAACAATCATACAGTGCTTGTCAGCTGAAGCATCATCGCGAATAACGTTCTAAGTGTAATATTTTTCAAAACCAGTTTCATTGCATAAAACATTTTGTATTGCTCTCCAGTTAACCAATTTTCTAAAATTTGACACCAAAACTGTAAAAATGCATTTAAAAATAGTAGGGTAATTTAAAGTGACATACATTATTTTGCATTGAAGCGTCGAAAGTGATTCGTAACGGCACTGGAAGATCATGAAAAAGGTGTAAAACTCATAATATGAAAGATATAAAAGAAAAAGTTAAGGGAGACAGATGAGAAAAATCGATTTAAAATATATGACTTTAGCGTTTTTTTGCTCTCCTGACAAATTCTGATTTTGTAACTTAGAACGTTATTCGCTTCGATGCTTCAAAACCCTCTTCCTATCCTGCTCTGTCACCTAAATGTTTAGCAACATCGGAATATGTTACAATTTTTCCAAACGATGGACTTTTCCTTGATATGCCATTTTTGCTTTTACGAACGTGTTTTTCGCTTTGTTTATATTTTTGTATGATAATTACTATGTATATACATGAAATATTCATGACTTAGGATGAGCTTTTAGGTAAAGAATAATACATTTTTATTTTTTTTTTTTTAAGATCAGAGGCAAAGATGCAACGACATGTTAATTATAATATATTTCCCGCTAGGCATGGTTCTGCATTGAGGTCTTGTCAATTATAAAAAATTTTTACTTTTCATATTTCAAATTTTTGTTTTGTTTATAAACCGAAAAAAACATGGCCGCTCTTCACAGTGTAGCAATTTCGACAAATCCAAATTTTTTATTTTCTCATTTATCTCAGAATCGGTGGGATTTTTTGAAAGATTTAGCAGCTAAGTAAAATGTATGACATACATATATGGTCCTCGCTTTCGAATTTGCCTTACCGACATTTCGAGTTTTAATTGTCCTGAAAAAAAAAGAAGTTACCTCACCTCCATAGTTTGACTTGAAACATCTATGTGTTGAATTTTGCGCATTTACTTCAGTCAGATGGGATTACTGACATATCTGTGGTTTCGTTATATTATAATATTTGCGGACTGATAAAACCTCCCCAAATATGTAATTTAATCACATCAAAAAATAATGTACATATTTCACCTTCGAGTTGAATTGTATGAGTCTATAGTTAGCCTATGTAAATCTTAATAGCTGCTTTCTGTAGATCATTCGTAGCACCATCAAATTCCAAACATCGTGGAATACTCATAATAATAATAATAATAATACAAATACCTTCTAAGAGGATAAGGTCCAGCCTGTCTTCCAATTTGTGGTTTAAGTTTTAGTACACATTGGCGAGACCTACAATTTCTTTGGCCCAACTTTACACAGTATCTGGCACGGCATTTTCATTTTGGCTGAAAAACCCCCGGAGCGTTGCCGAACACTGCCGAAGGTGGCCTCGTTTTGAAAAACTTATTCAAAGAATTTTTGGTGTGACCTGTTTCGGTACTTGCACCAGGTACTTTCAATATGGCAAGTCAGCGCACAGTCATCATACCGCGGCGGTAGACAGTAATTTTAATTTCTATGTCTTAAAATATTCCAGAGGGAAATAATATTAAAAGTGAAAATTAAATTAAATCAAATGTTTCAATAAATTTATTCCTACGTTTATATTATGACAAGATAAAATAAATACATTAAACAAGAACCTCGCAGCCTTAAGCTATATTCTTTACGAGTCCATCAACTCCGGGTCTGTAGATCAGTGTACGAAAATAAACTTTATTGTACGGTACTATTTCGTTTTGTTTATTACTTTCATAGTTCAGTACAAAACAAAATCCAAAAGCTGGGTTCACTTTGAAAACTGTAAAATATATTTTTTGATATTTACATCCAAAATAAAAAACAAAATAAAAAAAATATTTTGTTCTGTGTGAACATACATTCGTACACTTATATTTTTATTCAATCAATTGAAACGTTTGTGTTTATAAATTTTTTTTTGTTGGTATTGTCACAAACAAAAAGCAAACGTTTCCAAAAAGTAATAAACTGTACAAAACTTAAATGACATGCTACTCGATGAGGAAATGAAAAGTATTTTGTACAGTTTATTTTCGTGCCCTGCTGTAGATAAAACACGGAATTTTGTTTGCATTTTTATCTAAATTTTAACACTGTGCGCTGCATTTTGACGTCTACCGCTTCGAATTTCCAAACGCGTTTTTCTCCACTTTCGCTGTAATAAAACGATGGAACTGCACTTCATGTTGTTCCTTTTTTATGTGACGATTATTTTCTACTTACCTTCTTGAAAAATTTGCCGTAATCTTCGAGAAATCAGCTAAAAACAGCAAGATTTTATGTATGTATGTAAATATATGAAAACATTGAGTAAGAGTTGCCGTAGCTAAAGAAAACGGAACCAAATTTTCGGGCTTATAGTTTCAAAACAATTTTCCGAAGACAATATCATAGCCGAAATAAGTTTTGAACAAATATGTATATAAATATAACTTTCAGTTTCTGAATGGTTCCAATAAAATTTTGGCCTATTTACATTAAAATCAACAGACTTGAAACATAATCCATCACATATAAAATTTTAGAGTTAGGGCCAAATTTTACAATGATACATGGCAGTCTCGTGTTTTATTACTATTTTGACAGCTTCAAATCAATTCCAGGCATGTTAAAGACTGAAAGTACGCAAATATCACCTCTGAAAGTTAAATTTCGAGAGTACTGAATTGAAAAATTGAATTGATTCACCAAAGTTGGCATTCAATTGAGAGAGTTATTGAATGAGAGTTATTTCGATGCAATTCAGTTCGAACTGAATTACTTTCTCGCATTCTTTAATTCTTTGAATGGAAAATATGAATTCAACATGTCAAATCGTATCTACATGGAATTTCAAATTAAATTCAACGAAAAACATTTGAAAAAATGAATAAATCCTGAATTGTAACTGTTTTGATTCATTCAATTAACAGCTCTGCTGTCTAATTCGTCTTGGTTTTGATGTTGCGTTTCTAAAGTTGACCGACGCCTGCCGCCCATTCAAGTAATTAGCGGTCCATCTCTTTAACCCATCAGGTATTTGTGTTTCTAATAGATGTTGTATGAGAGTGGCATGGTTGACTGTGTGAAAAGCTTTCAACAAGTCAAGTGCCACTAACACAGTCCTGTGATTTGGTTGGTTTTGATTTAGACCGCTATTTATTTGCGTTGTAATGGCATTGAGTGCGGTGGTGGTGCTGTGCAGCTTACGGAAGCCATGTTGATGATTAGCCAGGTGCAGATTTGCGGTGTAATACGGGAGCAAAATGGACTCTAGCGTCTTCACTACCGGCGACAAAAGTGATATAGGGCGATATGAATCGCCAATGTTTGCCGGCTTTCTAGGTTCCGCGTTGAGATCCCTTATACGGGGGTCTGCGGGATTGAGACTTCGCACTTCATCTCTTTCTCTAGCCATGGCCGCTGCCTCCGCGGGGAAATTTGGTCTTATTCGGGATATTCGACCCGCAGGAATGAAGCGTCTAGAGGCCAAGTCAATGATGTTGCGGAAGTCTCGTTCGCCTTTGCGTACGTCCGTAGGAATGGATAGAGCAGCCAAGGATTCGTCCGTATATGTCTGAAAACTGTCCCAGTCCGCCTTGGTAAAGTTGATGTATGTACCATGCTCAGGTGTTGTAAAGTCCGTCGGTCGTTCGATGGTAATGACTATTGGGAGATGGTCAGACGCCAACGTGAGTATGGGTCGCCAATTGGTGTTGTTCAATAGTCCTGCACTTAGGATAGAAATATCTGGCGAACTATAGCAGTTACCCGATACTCTCGTTGGGGCGTCTCCGTTCAATGTACAGAAAGCCGTATCATCTATTTGTTCTGCGAGTACATGCCCCCTACTGTCTGCTGGCAAGTTTGAGTGCCACATGTCGTGGTGCGCATTGAAGTCGCCCAGGATCACGCGGTTATCTCCTCGTAATAGCAAGCTAATGTCGGGGTGATAACCGGTGGGGCAACTTGAGACAGGGGGTATGTAGATGTTAATGATTTGCAGATCGACATCTCCTGTACGGATGGTAATACCTTGGCTTTCTAAGATATCATCCGTTCCTTCGATGTCGGTATCAAATAGATGATACTGTACAGAGTTGTGCGTTATGAACGCTAGACTACCTCCCAGACCTCCTGTTACTCTATGACGGTCTTTCCGGTGAATGTTATATCCGCCATAGGTAATGAGGTCCGACCTTGGACTGAGCTTGGTTTCTTGGATTGCGGCAAGTTTTATGTCATATTGCGTCATCAAATTAGTTATCTCTGCGATCTTACCAGTTAATCCGTTACAGTTGTGCTGTAAGATTTGGAAGTGCGCCGGTGGGGTCGATGTCGAGTTAACCAAAGGCGTGAGGGACGGATGTGTTCGCCCAAGTGTTGGTAGGCGAAGACCAAGGCTGTGCCTCAGCCTAGTTAGCTGTGGACCTGGTGTAACCGGGTTGGCTGGCGTCGTAGGTTGAGGCGTGTTACAGCATGGTGCGATGAACGCATCCGTCATGGCTAGCGCTGGTTGGCAGGGATAGTTTCTATAGAAGTTGCATCGACTTTATCGAAATTCGCTGCCACATTCAGAAGAAATCGATTGAATTTTCGCTTGGCCTTTTATGGATAACGTGACCCGGTAAAATCCTAAAGGGTCAACTACATAAAACTTTATTTCAACTTTACCTCGGACTTTGGCTTTGACAGATAAATTCAATATACGTGTTTCAAAGAAACATGGCAAATGGGAAACCTCAAAGTTGAAGCAAGGTTGAAACTTGGCAAACTCTCAAATTTTGCTTGCTTTGACAATCAGATGTTGATTACTTTGGTTTAATTTGAGAATTAAAATATGGAGAAAATAGTAATTATTTAATTTTTTCTCTATTAAATTAATAAATTAACCAAAACACTCTGAACAAATGTATAAAAGAGAAGCGTCAAGGCGTTCATTGTAGCATACCTCTGAAGTTGGACGCAAAGTTTTGAGGTAACAAATGTCAGGAGAGGTTAACAAAGCTTTATGTATTCGACCCTTTAAGATTTTATCTGGCAGGGTATAAAATCCTCCACCTTTCATAATCTATTACCTATTTCTTTCATTGTAAATTGCCAAGCAGAAGAAGCATATAAACAAAATCAGCTGCTGACTGCAATAAAAATAAATAAGCAACGTACTTCAACGATTTTTGCAAGTAAAATAAAAAAATGGATGTGGTGCGTTTCACTCCAACAAAAGAAGATCTCATACCATCACGAGAAATTCAATGCACATATCAGGCTTGCAAGGCCACATTTACAAATATCGGTAATCTAAATATGCATATAAAACGCCACCATGGCAGCCAGCCACCGAAACCACAGGATAAGCAGGGAAGAGAATTTTTATATCACTGTCCCGAACAGCAATGCATCTATCATGAGCTGAGCGCGGAAAAGAAGCATTTCTCAATGTTAAAATACTTGAGACAGCATTATCAAAAAATGCATTTAACTAAAACGAGTGTTTGCGATCGATGTGGCAGGGGCTTTATTAGCTATGACAAATTATTGCTGCATATGGAAATGTGTGGTGTTAAATATGTTTGCACAGAATGTGGTTGGGATTATGACAGCAAAGAGGCGCTATTAACGCATGGAAAACGGAAGGGGCATAACGTGCGTGATGTGGCGTCAGATACTAAAAAGAAAGCAACTCAAATTAGAAAGCGTACCATGGCAAGGGATAGTGGTGGTAATAATCACGAAACGCAAACGTCAGGTAGGCTATGTGTAATTTCCATATAAGATATACTTATTTACAATTGTATTAATATGTTAACAGAAATGCCGCCAGCTAAATATGCTATTAAAAGTAAGTTACTGACTGATATGAAAACAAATTCTCCGGAACCGCGCAATCAAGAAACACAAACTGATGGTAAGCATTCGACCACGAAAGAAATATTTTCCTTCAATTTCTCCACTTCTTCGGTTCAATACAAAAATTCTTTATTTCTTACAGACGTACCAAAAAACTCGACCAGCGCCAGCAAGAGCATCAGCATCCAGTATCCAACAAACCTAAGCGCTAAAACAGAAACAATGCATGCCTCAACTAACACACAACCACCGCTTGAACTACTTGAACCAGCACGTCATATAGAGACGCAAACTGATGATCATGATGACTCACTACGTCCCACTACTACATTTAACAACTCATCATCTGCAATACATACGTCGTTGCAGCCGCATTTACTACCACCATCCATACATACGTATACACAAACGTATGATGATCTCCTGACAGATTCTTTACTCGGCTTTACCGATATACAAACTCAAACGAATTGGTCTAGTTTCTCTGATGCTGCTGTTGCAACGGCTGAAGACATGTCTTCGCATCAATATAACGTTTCTAGCGTGTCCACATGCACACGTTGTACTTATGACGAGTTGTTGGTGTCCACAGAAACGCAGACTAGTTTTACGCAATGTTTGTTGGATTCGCGTGCCACAAATACTCATACAGAGGATGCTAATTTTAGTAATCTATATCAAACGCAACACACACAAACATGTGATGTGCTACTGGGTGCCCTATTTGGTTCACAAGAAGCTGATTTGATTGGTGGTTATCAATCGACGCATACGCAAACATGATGGTTTGATTTGGACTTGCATGTAATGGATGGGGAAGATGAGGAGAGTGGGCGAAATGCGACTGAATAAAGTTAGGTGAAAGACATGTTATGTATGTATATGGGGAAAATATATTTATAAAAACACTAGTCATGGCAAATGGCTCTAAGCTATTGCCAAATTCCTTAAGAAATATCGTAGTTCTTACAATAATTAATGTTTTTTATTACTTATATAAATACATAGATATAAAAATACTTTATTCTTCCTATTTCACCATGGAGTACATATGTGTTATAGAATCTCTACTTCATCATTGTTGTTGTGGTAAAGATGCTTCAACTTGCGTATTATCAAATGATTAGTTTGTTCGTCATCCATTGACTCGCTCGCTTTAAATCGTCTAGATAAGTAGAACAAAACCACGTCGGTTTCGAAGCATTGACAAACAATGCTTCGAAATACTGGCTAGGATGCCTCTTCATTTTGAAACACAATAAACTTCGCAACTGCCTTGTTATTCGTATTTTTTAATCAAAAAATTTTTGCAGGGTGATATAAATGCACGTGATTTTTCCAACATTTTGCAAAATGGCGCAGGTACAGAAGGTTTAAAAAAAATCGATAGACACAAATTACGACAGCGTTGGTAAAAAAGTACCGATATACTTTATAAGCAAATAATTGTAATAGAGATCACATCGATCCTTTCGAAATTCCAACAAAACCAAAAATTGAAGCATAACGTTCTAAGTGTCATTTTTTTCAAAACCGGTTTTATTGCATATAAAACTTTGTATTGCTTTCTTGCATTGTCTAGAGTGCGACCCAGTAATTTTCCAAGATTTTATCTACTCCTGGTTATCAGGGTCACTGCTTAATTTCGATGAAACAAACTATATTTAAAATAAATATAATAAAATAGCATAAAAAAATAAATATTTTAATAAAATTATTAAAAAAAAAATTAAATAATATAAACAAAAACAAAAAAATAAATAAATAAATAAATATAAGGTAAAATAAAAATAATGACAAAAGGAAAGTAAAAGTAATACCAGTATTCTGAAATTCTGCCTCATATCAAGTCACTAAATTTGAGATATTTCCTTAGATACAATTTTTGTGACTTGAGATGATTCCGGTATTCTATTGCATAGATTTTAAGTAACGCATTTGACATTTTTTACAAATTTTCTTTAATTAATTTCGTTTGTTACCTGCCTACAAGCAGATGACAAATTAGTGACTCTTTATTGAGACTAGAGATGTGAGGCAGCTTACTGAAAACCAAATTGTATCAAATATAAAATAGACCACAAAATGTCTCTACTAGTGACTAGATACAGCTTACAGAATTGAGGTATAAATTAAATTAAAAAAAAATAAACATCGAAAAATTATCGAGAATTTTCTTGAATATGACCTAATGTTTAAATTGGATTACCAAATCAGTCCGTACTCGTTAGAGTGTAACGGGAGTTACCCTACCGGAAGCTGTTTGGTCAGTGACCACTCATTGGATACTCCGGTCTGAGGTTATGAAGCATCAGAATTGTGATAAGATTGCGAAGGCGATGGTGAAGAATCTTATGCAAACATTGGTGTACGTGTAGAGTTGCATTACAATGTGTGAATGTTTAGCTGAGACCAGACCAGTCAATGAGTTGTCACTGACCAAACAGATTGTTTGAGTAGTGTGTCCGGTAGGGTATATCATTGCAAAGAAATTTTTAAGTTTGCTCGTTGGGTGTAAATTGATTCAATTGTAATAGCAGTTTCGCTCTATTACGAACAATCTCTTACAATTAGGCGTCTCCCTTTCACTGACATTCGCTCTCTATGGAAACGAAGAACGCCACATAAAGAAATGCGAAAAAAACAAAAGGTGGTGCATGGTAAAAGTACAAAAATATACAAGAAAAAACTCGTTGGCGTACTAGAAAAATTGCAGCTAAAGAAAAAAATTAAATAAAAAGAAAACGCTTTTCCAAGAAAGAAAATAGAGTAAAAGTCATCTTCCTCATACGTTGAAAGTGTAGACATTCATCTTGAATGCGCCTTATACGCATTTTTGGTCACTACTGCGTCGGGCAAAATACATTTTTCAGGCAGCCGTGTTTGTGAGTGTGTTGTTGTGCATGAAAAAGGGGAGGCTTGGTCGAATTGGGATTATGAAGACAGTAGAAACGCTGTCGTCGTCGTCGTAGTCGCCGACAGATTTTGAGAAATACTACACGGATGATGAAAAGCATATTCGCCGGCCAATAATTTATTTTGTGTTAAAGAAAACCAAAAATATGTAAATTGCAAGCAAGACTAAACATGATTGAAAGTGCAGTGCAAACAGTTTTTGCCAATGAAAATTAGTGCAAATCGAAAATATTTTGTTAATACACACGAAAAAAATAAGCATTGATAATTACAGCAAAAATAAGCACTGAAAGTGCAGCAAAGGGCGAACGCTGGTAAAAGGGCGGCGGCGGCGGTGCCATACGGTCAGTTGCGTTAAAAACGCTGACATTACGGAAAATTGTGGAGCACAGTGAAAATATAAAAAAAAAATACATACGGGTGAGGTCAAGTAGTTGCTACCTTGAGCTGGTCACTCGTACATATGTGCTTCGAACGTAGTCAAGCAGTCTGCGACGTATATGCAGGTGAACTTTGGGCGTGAGGCCGTTGCCAGGTATGTACATATGTTGCTGTATTCATTTCTGGATACAAATTTATACACTCCTAAAATTTTACAGCAAATTCCATGAACCATACAAACTTGCGACATAAAATAGCCACTCCACAAACAAAAGAAAGCATACTAATTCGAGAAGAGAAAAAAAGAAAGCTGACCATTCACCAGAGTTCGCTGATAGTCTAGATCCTGTTTTTTTTTTGCTAAGCCAGTGTGCTGGTGAAAGGTGCTTTAAATCTAAACAACAACAACAACGACAAATATGCCATATTGATTGCAGTACTAACATATTGACTTAAGCGCTTAAACCTGCTCTATGTTGCTAGCAAAGCACGAAGTTAAAAATGCGAAGGCAAATTCATCATTATCCTGTAATCCAATATGGGTGTGCCATGGATATTTGTAAAACATAACTAAAACAAGCAGCAAACAGCAGTTCTACCAGCTTTTCTAATAAATAATTAAGCGCCCGAGTCGATTGTAGAGTAGTGCATATTTACATACATATGTACACGTTAAGCCGGCAGGCCCAACCCTCCTGCAACTTGCACTACAACCGTGTCCGTGACGTCAAACACGCGCGCATACTTTCAAACATACCCGCGTAAAGGCTTACACACAAAAGGTAAAAATCAATGTCGATGTCTTCGTTCTATAAACGTTTGCTTTTTACTCGTTTATTGTTTTTTTTTTTGCTGTTGGCAGGGGCATGCACTAGACACGGGGACGTCGCTGATGGTCAAAGTGTGTTGTATGCACATGCTTAAGTGTTGTTTTGTGTAGATATACGTTTTGAGATGGGGTTGGGAGTAGCATTTTCGCGCCTATTAGTGTCATAGTTGTTTGAGGATTCTAAACGAATTAGGCTAACTTAAGTAGTAGCCTGTAGAGAGAAAAATTATTATATGCATCCTGTGAGATAATCAATCGACCATATGGTTAGTTTGTTGATATAGCGACAAATAAGTTTTGGACTGTGCTGGAACTATTGATAGTCCTTTGTGGATTATGGAGCTGGTACTACTTGATATATCCAGTAGAACCTACTAGGTCATGCCACCGCCTTCTCTGTAAGGGCATATTTTCCCTTAGCTCGGTATATTTGTAATATCCCAAACAATATTTCTTTCAATATTGACCAAAAACTTGCACAATTAAATTTATTTAATTTTCTCTTATGCCTCATACTAACCTTTTCTTGCAGCATATCCACTTGAAAAATTGTTTCAAGCTCTGGATGTAAATAACTTACTTTCCTGCGCTCTATTTGAATTGCCGATGCCGAATAACGTCATAAAAAATAGTAGCGCTAGCGCCGTCAGCTCTAGTAATGGGCGCAGTAGCAGCAGTAACAACAGCAGTAGCAGTAGTGGTGCCAATGCGATTCCAACTAAAACGTCAATTAATAGCCATAATAAGAATGAAACGAAAACGTCGTCCTCATCTTCAACGAAGTTCGTAGCACCAACAACATCTCAAACACTGCCTGAAAACAGGGTTATTATTAAACAAACAAATAACAACGAACGAATTACTGCACATCGGCGTGATGGTTCCTCAATAACGGGAATACAACGTACATCACGCAAATTTCAATGTATAAGCCCGCAGACTCAATACAGTGATGTCGCCGCAAAGACAGAAGTGGTCGATGAAGTAGCTCTCCAAGATGGACGGAGTGATTTGTTAGTATTCACAGAAGATGGACAGCTAGTGTCGGCTAGCTTAGAGGCGCTCATCACACATATGGTGCCTACAAGCGATTACTACCCGGAACACAATTTCATGTTCGCTTTTTTGCTCAGCGCACGTCTCTTTGTACGACCCCATGAGCTACTGGCGCAAATATCACAAACCTGGGAACGTCAGCAACAGAAACAGCAACAAGAATTGCAACAGCATCAACAAGGTGTAGACGTGGTTGATGAGGCACATTTCAGCCATTTAACGGTAGCAGCATCCGCTTCGCCACTTATGCAACGTAAAGCCACAAATAATGCTGCTGTCATCTTGCCAACACCACCAACCACAATCGGTCATAACGAAGTAAATGTGATTGTTGACGGACATCTCAAACAGCGCACAGCCATACAGTTAAGCGCACACAATTGTATACGTTTGCTTGCCGAATGGATTGAGACATTTCCATATGATTTTCGGGATGAGCGTCTAATGCAGCAAGTGCGTATTTTAGCACGCAAATGTGTCTACATAGATAACGCGCTTGGACGTAGAGTTTCACGTATCCTACAATTATTAGTACATCGTCTCACAGTACTTGAACAATATGAGGCGAATCTACAAACAATGGCAACAACAACAGATCTCACTAGCAACACCACCACCAACACAGGCAACAATCATCATCATCAGCAACAACAGCACCTACCGCACTACAGTACTTCGGCTGGCGCGTCTACTGTTTCAGCGGCGGCAGCTAGTCAAAGCAGTGCACACAATTCACTGGTGGGTTGTGTAAAGAGTCATACATTACATACAAGCAGTCTAACGGAGGCACAGCACAAAGCAACAACCACGACAAGCACAACAAATTCCAATTCTCTAGGCTCTGTTGCAGTGGCGGCTGTAGCAGCGGCCATTGATAGTAATAGCACACATGAAGTGCATGGCATTATGGATATTTGTGCGAGTTGTGCGCAGTTGGCGCATCAATTGACTGCTATTGAGCTGGAGCGGTTGTCACATATTGGGCCGGAAGAGTTTGTGCAAGCATTCGCCAAGGAATATCAACATAGCATGGATGTGAAAGCAAAAGCCACAGCCACAGCGGGCACGACATCAAATGCCAAGAAGACAAATATGGAGTCAGCAACATTACATGATATGAAGAAGACACGCAACCTAGAATCATATGTGGAGTGGTTTAACAGGCTGAGTTACCTGACTGCGTCGGAAATAGTAAAGGTGCGTAGTGTAGATCGTTTTTGCAGGGATGCAAACTTGTTTTAACATTTTATTCTTTCTCTTGTAGTATCCGAAAAAGAAGCAACGGGTGCGTATTATCGAATACTGGATTGAGACTGCGCGTGAATGTTTTAACATAGGCAACTTTAATAGTTTAATGGCAATAATAGCTGGCTTAAATTTAGCACCTATTTCGAGGCTTAAGAAGACTGTAAGTTGAAAGATTTCTCTATTATAGAGATATGATTTTCATTAACTTTTATTCCTTTTCATGCGCAGTGGTCAAAGGTGCAATCCGCTAAATTTTCTGTACTGGAACATCAAATGGATCCTACATCGAATTTCAATAGTTATCGTTCAACACTTAAGGCAGCCATGTGGCGTTCGGAGGGCGCTACCGAAGAACGTGAACGCATAATCATTCCGTTTTTTAGTTTATTCGTTAAGGATTTATATTTTTTGAATGAAGGCTGTTCAAATCGGTGAGTGAATGAAAATGCTTTAAATATACATTGATTTTTTATCATATCCCCTTCATTTTTCTTCCCAACAGTTTGCCGAACAACCATATCAATTTTGAGAAATGCTCACAACTCGCCAAACAGGTGATGGAGTTTAACGAATGGAAGAAGGTCACTTGTCCATTTGAACAGTTGCCAAATGTGATTGCATATCTGCAGACCAGCAGTGTTTTAAATGAGAATACATTATCGATGGCGTCATTTGAATGTGAACCGCCTGAAAACACAGAGGAAAAAGGTCGTTATAAAACGGTTAAAGCCGAAACGAAACAACAATTGTTAAATCAAATGCAAGAACAACAACAACATTAGTTACAAACACACCGTTTATTGCAACAACATGAGAAGAAAAAGCAGAGAAAATGTAGTAGCAAATAAAATTATAAGTTTATTTTATAAGCTTACTTTAAAAATGTACTTTAAGCGGCTAATGTAGCGCAAAGTATTTGATTTTACTTCGAAGACAAGTATTAAAATTGAATGAGTAAACAAAAAACAATGCAAAACTTTTTAATTGCACGTAAATTTAAAAGCATAATCAATTGTTGTTTTTTAACTGCACAATGTAGCTAAACTGGCAACGCTATAGTAAAATTTTACTTGTTCAAGTTATTTGCGCTGCATAAGGCATACCTCTATGTAACTTAGTTTTTGTTTCTAGCATTTGTTGCAGAACGCTTGCCATTTTTTGATACCTACTTTGATATTTTCGAAACGTTTTTAACATATTCTAAGTCTAGTTACTTATATAAATCTAGTTGTAGTATTTAAGATGACAACAAACAAAAAAAGCAAAGAAACAAAAAAAAAAAACAAATAGTAGCTATACATATATAATAGCAAAGTAAACAAAAAAATATGATTTAAGAACGATTTTGTTGACTTCAAAAGCCAACTAAAAGCGTTATTATACAAAACAATAGCATTCTATAGAATTGCCGGTAATTGTACTTAATGCATTTAGTAATTTAACAAAACATACAAATTATATAAAGAATCTCAAATAATGCAGAAAACAAAAGTGAAACCGTAACAAGAAAACTTCTATAAGAGCTTATTTTTAGTGTACCTAGGATATTCAAGTATGTATTTCTTGTTTGTATTGTACAATTGTTTTTATTTTACAAATTTTATTTTATCTTTCTTTTTTTCCGACAAATTTTGTGTTTACTTCAAAAGGATTTATTGTACAATTGGTTTATTATTTTTTATTCCATCATAATGCAGCTATTTTACACAGTGGTTCTGAAGACATCAAATGACTACAAAATCGGAAGTGGAATATGTAGCATTTGCTCAGATTCGATTTTTGAATGAATGCGTGATGTTTTACTTTTGTAATACAAACAAAGAAGCCATCTTTTTATTAAAAAATCGAGTTTAAGCAAATGCTCGCCTTTTATGCATGATGACCGAAGGTATTAAAGCGCCAACTTCATCGAAAAATTGGCGCGTTAATTTATAACTTACTACGTATATTCTTGGTATCTGTATGCGTTTCAAAACGAGTACGAAAAGGTATGGAGCAAAGTTTTTTATTTCTGTGAACATATCGTTTCCCTAAAAGATACTACAGGGACCGTATTCACAGTCGCTAATAAATCGGTTCGACACTTGCGAAATATTTTTCAAAAACGCCCTGTCTCAGATTTTCTTTGAAGAACGCCACATATCTAAATCTGTTTCAATAATTCTCTATCTCAGAATGAAACTCAAAAAACGCACTATATGAATAGAGGACGTGCTTGGATCAAATGGTCGGTTGTAGTATTGTTCAAAAAATTCTGAGATGGCGTTTTTGAAAAGTAGGTATTTTGAAATAGGGTGATCTTTCACTCAGCAGTCGGTCTATTCTTGTTCGATACTCGCACCTGTGACTACTCCATATCCGACAATCGGATCTAGAAATCATTTTAGAGTCATTTCATAACTTTTCAGAACCATTCATTATAATAATTCGTAACGTTAAGTAATATTAAAAGAAAAATTCTATGTAAGTTGTAATTGTACTTTATACATACATAAACACATGCATTATTTTTTACGTACGTAAATTTAATGTATTTTGATATTTATATGAGGATATTGCGTGTTTCTATTGCTAAGTTGACAGTATTGATATTTACATACATAAATTTACAAATTACTATTATATAGTTGAAATAATAATTAGAGGACGAAAAAAATAGCTAAGAAATTTGCAAACAGGGCCCAAATTCTATAGCTCTATTCGAAAGTTTATTCTATTCGTATCTATTCAAATTTACAACAGCCTTCTGCGATCATTTTGCATAGATCTATTGGCTTTTGCCTTTTTTTTGATTTGAAATAAAAAAATAGCGCACATTTTTTTTACTCGAATTGAGTTGTGAATTAGGGCTCAAGCTTTGAGAATAATGGCCCGTAGTCATAGTCAAAGTTAAACATGATTTTAAGTTAGTTAAAGCTTTTTGGCACAACTTTACATGTGCTATCTGTCAAAAATGCTTTAACTAGCTTAAAATCATGTTTAATTTTGACTATGACTACGGCCCAATATGTTTAATCATTGGTTATCTATTAACTATTCTATTGAAAATAACTACTCATTTAAAGAAAAATTAATAAGTTTGCGTTTATAAATATACATTTTTTTATACATACACATGAAACGCAGGACACATTAAAAACCAAAATTTAAATCAGTAAAAAGTAAAAGTTAAAATCAATAATCAACCCCTTTCAACTCAATATATCAACTCCAATCTTTTGCAAAAAAAGTAAAAATTATGTATGAGAATGTATGAATACATTGAATTGTGGTAGCTATAACGATGCTTTCCTTTATAAGGTTATTAACCTAAGCTAAACTTTTTAAAGAACAAATCAACAAACACAAAAAAAAGAACAAAAACTAAAAACAAAATAATCAACAAATTTATAACTAAAAATTCTGAAACTGAGATGAACAAAAATAAAAAGAAATAAATTCTTCAAAAACTGATTGCTTTCCAGAATTTCATGCATATTTTATTGAGAGAAAAGGTTAGCCTTGGAATCTTTAAACTGTGCGATAAATACATCGAGGCTAGTTCAGGGATCTTGCGAACGCTATAGCGAGATGAAGAGAAAAGTGAGGGGATTTTTCCAGGTGAAGAAAGGGAGAAGGCTTGAGATGCTAGCCAACAGGAACATCGTTTTATAAATCTATCAAAAAACTCGGCGAACGACGGAAGGTTTTAAACCAGGAGAAAACTTCTGTAAAAATGGGAAAGACGACATGGTGGCCGATGTGCATGAAGTACTAAGATTATGAAAGGATCACTTCGCTGCCTTTTTAAACAGAGAAACTGAGCAAAAATCAAGAGATGTCGAGCCCGAGCTTCCATACGTCCTTGAGCCATTCGAAACCAAGCGAGGCTTCAGACAGGGCGACTTTCTTTTGTGTGATTTCTGCAAGAAGTGTTTTAGAAGATAGTTCGAGCAGCAGAGCTTGACGGCAATGGTACAATGTATTAGAAGAGCGTGAAATTGCTGGCGTATGACGATGCTTTAAGGTCTGCTCTCTCTGGACTCCATAAAGAAGCGAAAAAAGTTTGCTTTGAGGTGAACAAGACGCAGTATTTGCTGACCCTGCCGGCCAGTCACAAATTTGAAACTGTGAGAAACTTCGCCTACTCAGTGGCCAGGGTTAACAATGGAATATAATGTCAGTCTAGAAATCCAACGGAGAATCATTTTTGCCAACAATTGCGTTTTACAGACCGAGTAGGCAACTGAGAAGTAAAGTCCTCTATCAAAAAAGACCAACCTCTAAAAGTATCTCATCATACCTGTCCTGATGTATGGCTTGGAATCATGGACAGTATCGAGAGAGGATGAGATAAACTTAAAAGTATTTTAGAAAAAAGTTCTCCGAAAGATTTATGTTCCTTCTGTACGAGCTTCAGGTAAGCAGATTTGACCATAGTTTAGTGAATTGAAGCCGAACGGCTCCGCTGGCTAGGTCATGTTATGAGAATGGACAAAGAAGCTCCAGGAAAACAGTGTTTCCCATCTACATCCCAATTTGCTAGCAGATGAAGGGGTAGACTTCGACTGAGGTGGAAACAACTGGTGGAGGATGGCTTGAACGCCATTGGTGTTTCTAGTTTTCGCCAGTAGCGGCTAAAACTGGATGACTGGTGCGCTAGGCGGTTACGCGCCGAAAAATGATCATTCTAAAACAATTAAAGTGGTAATCATTTGGATTAGTAACCATTTTTTAATAAGGCTAGTTCAAACAAAATTCGTAACGCTTCCAATAAGACGAACGCTTACTGTACACCATTAAAAGCAACGGTAACTATTTTGGGCTGGCAATGCTGCACCCAATCAGAATTGCAGTTGCGCACTAGACCATAATATTCTATTACAAAATATGTTTGTATACAAATTCAATGCCAATAAGAGAAAAGCGAATGCATTCAATAAAAAAATGAAGAGCAAGTTCCAATAAGAAGAAATGTATTGAGCAAAAAAGAGATAGCTATTAGTGTTGCAAACAAATGCGTTTGTAGTACTCATACCCGCATGTATGTATGTGGATGCACGAATTTTCCGCCTGTCACATTTTTGACATTTCTTCTGCTTGGAAAATTCGCAAATGGAAAATGCAATAATAGGGAAAATTGTAGAGCTCTGCTAGTTTAGCGGTAGCGAAATCATTTGTTGGTTGTCAAATGTGTTTGAGACGTTGAGCCGAATGGCTGGTGAGTGCAGATGATAACGGTTCTATTACAAAAGTGAGAGACAATTGTATTTGGAAGAAATATTTCAGCACAAGTAGTTAAAGTGTTGAAAAAATTCTAATAAGAGAAGAGTTCGATAAGTGAAATTAAATACGCCACTTCCGGTGTGCGGCGAGAAAAACTTAACAGGATTCACAAAAAAAAAGTGTTGAGAGAAAAATATAGTGCAGTGAAAACATTGATTTATTACTAGTAGTGACGAGACGTATGAATGTATGTATGTGCACAGACTGTGCTCCAATTAAATACACGCGTCTGCCATGCAATGCTTCAATTTATGCTGACTGCTTTTCGGGTGGTGCATGTTTATACATGACTCACGTCAACGCCGTCTAACAACACCCCACATTTGGAAGTGAAAGTATTTTTGTGAGTCAACTCAATTCACTGCAACGCTATTCAAAGCGAACGAAGAACGTCTTAATAGTACATACATAGTTTCTTAATCGCTTTAGAGCAGCGCTGAAGCATAAAAGCTGGCGCAAAGAAAGTGGCAGCATAAGCAGCGACGCGCCGCACTGTGACTGCATGATTTGTCTCGCTGACGACAGCCGCATTGTGTGAACGACGAGTTTGCAGTTTGGATTTTTGCAAACGTTGTTTGAACGTCATCTTTTACACGTCCTTGAACCGCCGCTGGCGCCATTGGAATTGGGTTGCATTGCAGCTGCATTGTAATCAAAGCAAAGCAGAGACGCTTTTCCGCCGGAAATAAAAACATTGCAGCTTATTGACTCAGCTAACGGTAGCCAAATGAACTTCATAGTCGATTGTTGTTGCATGGAACAATTGATGAATTGAATGAAGGCAGGAGTGTTGTCAACTTCCTTGTTTGTATTAGGGAAATAGTGATGACAAAGAAGTGAGTGGGAGGTGTAACCTGTTGGTTAACTGACAAACCAAAATATTGTGGTTATGTATGTATGACATATGTACGTGGAATTACCGTGAATCAAGCAAGAAAAATCGAAAATAGTATTTAATGTGAATAAAAGCAAAAGCGCATTAAATTAGGCTACATGAAAAATCGATTGCGCTCATTTGTCATAACGAATCGCGTGTGTCACTGGCTTGTCCCCATTATCACATTTTTACTTTTTCAGTGAATAGCAGTGCACAAACATAACGGTGGCTGAGAGGACTTAGCGGAAAGCGCAAAAATTAATAACTAAAAATTAATAATAAAAAATATTAATTAACTACCTAACTATAATAATAGATTAAAAAAAAAAAATTAGAAAAATTAAAAAAAAAATTCAGATCCAAATCGGATTTATCCTTACCACCGACATGCATGACTCATACGCCATCTCGTACTGACCCTTCTTTTCGTTGCGTTTGTGTCGCGCTCCAGAAAAGTAGCGAATAAAAAGAAAAACCACGTCAATACTTTGTGTAGTCGCTTGCCTCTTGGAAAATGAAAAGTCACAATAAATATGCAAAATTACCCCAAGATTTAGATTTAAGTTTCCAAGAGCAATTGGATGTGGATGCAAGCGCATCAGATGATTTCAATTTAGCCGCTGGCATTGGTTTAGTAGACGATACCGACGACGACGTTGCCAATTCAAGGGTTGAGGGCAGCGTTTACGACGACGAGGAGGACGAAATTGTAATAGCAACAGTTGCAGGCGGCATTGGTAGTGTAGGAACGCATGCTGGCGCTAAAGTAGGTGTACGTGTGAACACGTCAACCAACGCTAGTGGCGAACGCAAGGTACAAGGCGCCTTTGTTCCAGCTGGATTGGGTAACGATACTTTAATCGAGGTAAGTGGACAATGCAATTTTGCTTCTTACTATAAAATAAGTTTATATGCATATTGAATCGAACTCGCCATGGCTGCACAAAATGTATAGTAATGGCATGCAACTCTGGATGGCAGACAAAACAAGCTTGATAAGAATAACCTTTTGTGATTTCGCATAAATCAGAAGTGGCATAAAAAAAGAGCACCTCTACAACTTTAAAGGTTAGCAAAAGGATTATTGCATATTTATGTATCTTGTTCGACTACATAAGGTGAACATTTTCACAATCTATGTATGTATAATAATTAAATAACATAAATGTATTGGATATTATATAAAAATACATTTTTCTGCAAATGCAATAAGCTAAGTAAGGTTTAAGTAATTATGTATGAGATGCGAAATTTTATTAATTTGAGTGATTGCCAAAAAAATTGAAGGGCATACAAAGAAAAAATAAAGAAAGGTAATCAATAACCAATAAACACTAGCAACTGGCTAATGAACAAAATGAGGAAATTATATATATAATATATTCTCAACTGCCAGGCTGTTCATTGCCAACAAAAGCCACACACACACATAGGCACAGATGGGAGTCCATCCGTTTGTTTGTGCCACCTCACATCAATATAATAAACATGTATTGCACGTGGCAAAAAAATCAATCGATTAAATTGAATTTCGATTAAGAATGTGGCATATACATAGTATATTTGTATACGTAAAGCTCTATGTATTTAATACAAGTTTGACAAGTGTATTTTCTTGATTACTTAGGGGTGGAAACCAATTTTGGTTGAGTGACAACCTTCCCTTTTGATAAATAGTTGTGCGAGCAATGGATTTTTTTGGACATCTTACATTTGTTTTCTAACATTTAGTCCATACGGTTTTAGTTATCAAAATTTTAGCAACATATTTGTAATCATATGAAACTTAAGCTTTCTTACACTTTGAAGCCTTTAAGGCATTTAACATTGCCCTGTGTGACAATATGTACTTACGAATAAACTTTTCGCATACACACTACAATAATAGACACAGTACATCTACCTATATGCCTATGAAAAGTGAAAACTTTTTCCATATCCCTTGCCAAGTTCATTCAGGTTGTGGCACTTTTTGCTTAACTTTTTACCAAAATATTTTGCCAGAAATATTTACACATTTTCCACCTCAAACTCATGACTTTTAATTTTTCGTTTCCCTTTCACCAAACAAACCATTCCCTAGTTTTTGCTCATGAAACTTCCCTACTTAGGTACTTACATTGTACAAAAAATTTCTCATAATAAAATTCCATTGTTGGCAAAATTCCTCTTAACTATTTGTGTGGTAGCTGAAAAGGAGTACAATTGCGGTTGGATGAGGGAGAAACTGATTCATTGCATTCAAACAAGTTTTTTGCTTTGCTTTTTTTTCTCGATAGAGTTAAGAGTAGAAGTAAAGTTTGCAGTTTTTCTGTGAGGCAATTTTGTAACCAAAGTACTTAGAGTATAGGACGTAGTTACTCCTGTTTCAAATTTGCTTGAATGGGAAGTGAAAAAAATATGATTCTTTTGGAAATCTGAACTCTGCACCCATCAGAACATCCCCTAAAACTTCACGTCCTTGTCTTCCGATCTCACTTGAGATAC
The DNA here is from genome assembly GCA_964058755.1 of Campiglossa producta. Classification (NCBI taxonomy): domain Eukaryota; kingdom Metazoa; phylum Arthropoda; class Insecta; order Diptera; family Tephritidae; genus Campiglossa; species Campiglossa producta. The sequence continues at coordinate 70,552 of CAXKVI010000136.1, forward strand.
ATTGGTCCAGAGGTTGATAATCCCCTCTATATTGGGTTTCAGAGAACCAAAGACCAACATTGCTTGACCTATGCCTGTGTCTCAAAGGACGGTTCTAAAACACCCTCTTCGAGTTCATCAGAGGAACATTAGGGAGGAAAAGCTCCGCTAAAAACGCGATATGTATATCCATTCGAAACCTTAGAGTACAAATTTTCATAGTATTGCAATCAATTTTCAACTGCTGCATTTAAAAGGCGAAACTTATTGTTTATACATAAATTATAAAAAGTTTTTATACAAAAAAACAAAATGCCATGTATGTGAAAAGTTGGCTAAAGTGATAGAAGCCTGCCTTCTCTGAAATTAATTTCAGTTCATTTGTTGACTTTTCAAACTAACTTTGAGTTACATATATGTGCTTGCTCAACTCTTGCCAACGAATATGATGGAACTGCAACCGTTGGTAATGATGTCGACGTGCATTAGCAACGCCAAACTTTGTGCAACTTTGGCTGTGGTTGAATTGCATAAATCAAGTAAAAATACTATTTATGCCTCGATATTTATTGCATGTGAATGTGTTTGTGGGTGAAAAAAAACATGTTCTTTGGGCGCTTAAATTAGGCGGAAGCTGTTAAATGTAATCATTTAATTTTATGGTTTATTTGATAATGGATAATGTGTGAGGTTTGCCAGTAACTGGTCTACCCAATTTTGAGTTAGATGGATTTGAGTGCAAAGGTCTGTGCGCCTAAATGAATGCATTGGCGTGTTTGTGTTAAACTCAAATAAAAACTTTTCGACTGTGCAAACAGTTCGGAAACATTAATTTCCATATGCATATAACACAGCAGTCTAACACCAAAGTAGTTAGGAAACATACCCCCTTACATTTGGACTAGTCCAAGAGCGATCAAACTTGTAAGACCTCTTAATCCGAAGCTTTGTAGTATGCCGATGTAACCAAAGCTCGGAAAAATTTGCTGAAAGTTTCGATCGGTTAAGACGTTAGCTATACCGTCAATATATTACGCCGTTCTTTAAATCATCTGCACCTGTCATCATAAAACTACATTTTTTGAGCATTTTTAACTTTCGAAACCTTAAATAACGGATCATAAGTACCGTTTTTTAATATATCGACTCCAGCGTCACATAGCGGGTTTCTTTTTTGTAACAGTTCGTTATTGCTTATGCAGTATAGATACGAAAAACGAAAAAATTCGGATCATAAATACGAGTTTTGCGAAATAGCGACACCAGCACCATCTGGCGGAAAATACATTATGTCGAGCGGACTTATCAAAAGACTTTATTGTCATAATTTTAAGAAAATCCCTACAGTAATTTTAGAGTCAATTCATCAAACAAAAACCCTGAAAAATTTTTATATATGATGAAACGATTAAAATTTAAATCAAAATCTGACAACTGACATTTTATGTGACATAAAAACTGACAGCTTCTGATTAGTTAGACTCAACTTTTATACTCGCCGTGAGGGTAACTTTAACTAGTTGCTTTGACAGCCGGGAATACATTCGCCCTAATTTGCTTATTTAATTGGCCAAAAACAACAGTAAACCACAAATGGTGTGAGTGATGGGCGGTTCCAGTAACACTTAACGCCTTCGTTGGGCTTAAATCATTTTTTATGCAAATTTTTGCTGTGTTGAAGTTTTTAATTTGTCTTTTTTTGTTTTTCTTTTATTATTTACTTTTTTTAAATAAATATTTAACATTGTTGCAAATTAATTATTCAAATTCACACACTCAGGCGTGCATGTTGCGGTAAAAAGTGGCAAATTCATGTTTTATTATGTTGATTACGAGTGTCAGACACATATCTACGATTTTGTATGCACTAGGGTGGGTCTAAGCTAGGATTATATTTCCAGAAACATTCTTCACAATAAATTTATTAGGGTAGTATGTTAGAGAGATAATTTGATTATAAGTAAGCTGAGAGTATGTTCTCTTTAAAAATAATTCGATATATATAATATAAGACTTTCATAAAATGCCACGGCCTTGACAAATTTTATCCTTTCAGGGTGCGCATGGAACACCCTAACGCATTATGGTTATGTACCTACGAATGAGTACGCAATTTATTTGATTGCTAACTATTGTCCTTTTTTCAAAGCATACGCTAGCGGTTTTATTGTGGTTTTCATGAGCTCCACGCATCAAAATGATGATGTGTGGTTTGAGAATTAATAATAGTAATTTGGTGTGATAAATTTAAATTTAAACTACTTTGATTTGTAGAGAACATAGTGAAGCAATTTTCTCGGTGGGTTTGCCAATTATTTAATGAGATGATTGCTGGGCTTGTCTTCTGTTCAAATTGAAATCGTACCCTTAAATCTGATAGCTCTTTTCACTGGGATTCCAGACAAAAAATGTGAAGAACAATTTGCATAATTTGATTATTAACGAAATTTATTAGGTTTGTTTATTGGGCTGCTCTAGCTTACGCCAGATTGAGATATTTCACAAAATTGTGTTTAACGAACACTTTTCTTGCTCTAGGTTGCTCTATCTTTTGTTTCATGAGTACGCTCAAAACAAAACTAGATTAATCCAGATCACAAATTTCTGCTATAGCTTTTTTTATGGAGTAAGTTAGAGCAGAGAAGCAATTGCCAGTCAGGAAAAAATAAATTTTTGAAAACTTCAAAAAAATTAGCTTGCAAGAAAATCAATATTTTTGTATACGTGAATTTGCATTAATTTTGAAGATTTAAACAAAAAACCAAATAAAAAGAAACTATCGAGATTCAAGTGTTTCATGGCATTTCTGCTCTGAGTTGCTCTAAGTTGCTCTATTTCTATTTTGACGGCTGTCCTGCTCTGCTCTGCTCTGAACTTTTTTTTGGTCAGTAAACAAACCTATTATTATCCGTCTCAGTTTTAGAAATTTTATTTTTATTTTGTCGTCATTTTTTGTCATTTATTTAATTTTAAATAAAATGATCCCAAAATGCTCCGAAAATGATTCCAAAATTACCCAAAAAACCCTTAAATATACGCAAAACGACCCTAATATAATTCCAAACTAATCCCAAAATAGTTCCAAAACGACAGCAAAAAAACCCTCAAATGTTCCCAAAAACTATCCGAAAATGATCCAAAATGACTTCAAAATTATCCGAAATTTACCCCAAAATTGTCCCAAATTAATCCAATATTGAAAACAAAATGATCTTAAAATAGCCCCAAAATTATTCCAATGTGACCCCTAAATTATCTCAAAATGATCCTAAAATAATCCAAATATGATCCAAAAAATGTACAATACAAATACAATACGGTAAAATGGTAACCCTGGGCGGCTACCCTTCTTGAAAATATTTTAGCTGGTATGTCGGCGAAAATACCTTTCATTTGAAAACCATATGGCATATCTAACTCCATAATTAAAAAAAAATTGAAATAGGTGGCAACCCTGTAAGCCCAGGTCGAAACTCTAGGGGTTACCCTGCTTGAAATTGTCATATTTGGAATACGGTTCAAAATAACTTTCATTTGATACCCATATTGGCATATGTTGCTCCATAATTAAAAAAAATAGATAGATGGCAACCCTGTAACCCGCCCCAGGTGGCCACCCCCAAGTGGATAGTCTTCGAATCAACCGCACTATCTATATTCAAAATTCCATTCAAATCGGTCAAGCGGTTCCCGAGATAGTCTGCATATATACAATTAGACAAATATACAAGTTTAGCTCGTTTAAAGTTATAAGATTCCTCATACGCCGTGTGTCACCTATAATTGCAAAGTTTCAAGATATACACAATTATTTTTGCTAGAAAACATATTGTTACGCAATCTACTAAAATACTTATGAAATTCCCAAGTCCTTTTCTTGTGAATACGTTTTTTGAATATTGTTGTAAAGGATCCTGTTGTCCTTATAAAAATTCAAAGATAAAGATTTGTTACACAGTCTTTTTTTTATGGGTAAAGTATTAAAATTATACGATTTTGGAAGCCTTAATGTAGTTTTTTTGCGAACTTAGTATGAGCTGCTAGCTAAAACTTTATCTAAAAGTCGACATGGGCTACCGATTTACAGGGTATACATATCAAATTTCGAACAACATTTTTTTCTATACATTTTTGAGACGCTCTACTATACATATTACTTTATGAACGAAAATCGCATTAGTGGTCGCACATCATTATCGTTATTGTCAGTAACAGTAACGATAATTGGTAAAATGTTTCAACGGTGGTAAGAGCAAGCCACAACCAAACAATACAACAAAAACTTACTCGCGTTGCTAACTATATGCGGCGCGCGCGTAAGTATTCGTTAGCAAGAAATTATTTTTCTCGCGCATTCCTTATTACTTTTTGTTGTAATATATATTTTTTTGTGCACAAATTTAACATAACAAAAAGCATTGAGAGTGACAGGAAGGGCGAAACAATCAACAGGAAGCCGCGAAACAACAATGAACCCTGCAAACCGAACTGCCAACGCAACTATGAAGAAGTTCTAGCAATAGCAGCCAAATTCATACTCGTAGGCTTGTCGTTGAATTAAGTTGAAGAATGAACAACACAGTTGTAGATCACGACGACAATCCCATTTTCGCAGCTTTCGCCAATTCAGCGTAGTTTTGGCAACATTTCGTTGAAATATAAAATTTACTGTCACAACCGCGAAGCCACAACAAAATAACAGTTAAGTGGCGGCGTACGGTATTAAATTACGCGAGTGGAGTGGTATGAAAAAGGCAAAAATTAAAATTTTGGACGGAAAACAAAAACCAATTATGTACAACAACAAAAAAAAAAAATTAAAAAAAAAATTAAGAAAAAAATTTAAAAAAAAATATAAAAAAACTAAAATAAAGTACATAAAGTAATAAAAAAACATATTAAATAAAATAAAACAAAACTAAATAAAATATAATAAAAAATAAAAAATAGAAGATAAGAAAACAAAAAAAAAAATAAAAAAATAAAAAAAATCTAAAATACGGTGAAACTTTTTTTTTAAATAAAATAAAAAAATGCAAACAAAAATCGGTATGGCTATCTAAATTGAATATAAAAAAATAAAAAAAATAATAAAAAAATAAAAAAAATAATAATAAAAAATTAAATTAAATATAATAAAAAAATAAAAGGCAAAAAAAAACAAAAAAAATATAAAAATTTGGTGAAATTATTTAAAATAAAATAAAAAATGCAAAAAAAATCGGCATGGTTATTTCAATTGAATCTTAAATGGCTTAACTGTTGTATCATATTGAAGGAATAAAAAAAAGACAAAACAAAAATAAAAGAGAAAAAAACGTAATAATAAAAAAGTAAAAAAAAAATAAAAAATATAAAAATAAATAAAATACAAAAAAAAAAAAATAAAAAAAAAATAAAAAAAAAAAAAAAATTAAATAAAATAAAACGAAATAAAATAAGACAAAAAAAAAAAACAATAAAAAAAATAAAATAAAAACAAAATAAAAAACACAATATGCTAATCAAACTGCCCCTAAGACATGTCGCTATCAACTTCGAATTTTTATTTTTTCATTTTTACTTCAACCGAAAGCAAACTGTGCGGCACGTGATAGCAAACTCACTTTTGCTTATCACCATCGTAAAATCAAATATCACGCTGTTAAAATGTTTAAAATGTTGATTTTGTATTTTCTTAAGCAAATATCATAAAAACTCCCATGCTGTTTGCACAAATGTCTAGCTTGCGCGCCGAAATGTAGGCAATTCTAAGCATCGTTCAACTGGTACGCTTTGATAAGGATTACGCATACATATTTATGTATTTACGTTAGACCAGCATACACATACAAATATTTCCTTTGTTTACACACATATTGACTTATTCGCATGTTTGTTTACTCATGTACCTAAAATGTATTACAATAGTGTTTACGGTTAGATAGAGAAGTTTATTGTTATGTTTCCCATTCATCAACATTTTTGTATGCATATTTTGCAATTAATATAATTTTCTTGCACGAACAGGATCTCCCGTTATTCAAATTTGAAACGAGTACCGAATGAGAAACAAAAGTATAGCGAAAATTGGGGATAGTATGTATGTGTGTATCGTTACTTGTTACTCAGTTTTACCTACAAAAGTAGGTGTTTCACATTTTCATTTTGTTATTCCGTGGCAAGTTGGTTATGTGAAGTGATTTGTAAATTGCTTTTGCGTGTTTTTGTAAGGGTTTGTTGACATACGTTTGATAATCTAACCCTTCGGATCTGGGTCATTTATGGTAGTAAATAAACGCATGTGAGCATGTAGGTTTAAAGGTAAAGTGGAGTCATAGACTTTAAGGGTACAAAAATTCGTCAAATTAGTTTTATAAATTGGGAAGCTGAAAAGTTTCGCCCCCTTCAAGGCATGAAACGGTAAATAAAAAAACAAAAAAAAAAAAATTTAATAGAAAAATAAAATGAAAAAAAAAACCAAATTTAGAATTGAATAAAAAAATTTTAAAGAATCAAAAAAAAAAGACAAAAAAATTAAAAAAGAATAAAAAAAAAATAAAATAAAAATAAACAAAAAAAAATAAAATAAAAAATAAGTAAAAAAATAGATAAAGTAATATCAAAAACAAAATAAAAATAAAAAAATAAAATAAAATTAAATAAAATAAAATAAAAAAATAAAGAAAAATAAAATAAAATAGAAAAAAATTGAGTAAAATGAAATAAAAAAAAAAATAAAATAAAATAAAAAAAAATAAAAAAAAAAAAAAAAAATATAATAAAATAAACAAAAAAAAAAAAAATTTAAATAAGATAAAATAAAATAAAATAAAATAAAATAAAATAAAATAAAATAAAATTAAAATAAAATAAAAGAAAATAAAATAAAATAAAATAAAATAAAAAAATAAAGAAAAATAAAATAAAAAAGAAAAAAATAAAGTAAAATGAAATAAAATAAAAAAAAATAAATAAATAAAAAAAAAATAAAATAAACAAAAAAAAAAAATTAAAATAAAATAAAATAAAGTAAAATAAAATAAAATAAAATTAAAATAAAATAAAATAAAATAAAATAAAATAAAATAAAATAAAATAAAATAAAATAAAATAAAATAAAATAAAATAAAATAAAATAAAATAAAAAATAAAGAAACAATAAAAAAATTGAAAAAAAAAAACAAAATAAAAAAATATAATAAAATAAAACAAAGAATTTAAAAAAATGTAAAAAAATTAAACAAAGAAGTTAAATAAAATGTAAAAAAAAATAAATAAAAAAAATAAATAAAAAATAAAATAAAACAAAATAGTTAAATAAAAAAATGAAAAAAATAAAATAAAATAAAACAAAATAGTTGAATAAAATATAAAAAAAAAAATAATATGTAATAAATAAAAAATTTTGATAAAATAAAATAAAACAAAAAAAAATGTAAAAAAATAGAAAAATAAAATAAATAAAATTAAATAAAATAAAATTAAATAATGTAAGATAAAAGAAAATAAATTAAAACAAAAAAAAAAATAAAAAAAAAAATAAATTAAAATTAAAAAAAAAAAAATAAAACAAAATAAGCTAAAAAAAATAAAATAGAATAAATAAATGAAATAGAATAAAAAATAAAACGAAATGAAATTAAAAAAACTGAATTAATTTAAATTAAAAATAAATTAATTTTAATTTAGTTAAATGAACTAAAATTATATTGAATAAATTTCATCATCATAGTACCCAGGTAGAATTTTTTTCTGTGGACTGACACCCATCAAAAACTTCACAAAGTGACTTTGCCTGGATAACCTCCACCTTCATTGCTTTTGCAGTACTAACAGATATTCGTCCCAACATAGCAAAATTGAAATAGTTTATGTACTGTGGCGGATCTCGGGGCAGCCACTATTAATTCATTGCATAATTTCACAAGCTTCTGATACTAATTAATTTTAACAAAATTAAACTTCAAAGTATCTAGTCTTATGTCGCGATGCCAAGAGGTTTTAGAAGCTTTTTCTTCTTTTTCTTCTTCTTCTTTTTATACATTTAATTTAGCACGTTGTATAACAACTTTATAACATTTTTACTTTCATATTATTTTTAATGAGAATTTTATTTTCCTCTCCTATCTTTTCTCCATTCTACTCAATGTGATGCAGACGTTGCTGTCTATTTCACTTGCGCTAAAGAAATTTTGATTGGCATAATGAGCGCATTTACTGAGCTTTAAACCAAAAAAAAACATTTTAAAAAGAAAGTAGTACATAAAAAAAAGGAATAAAAAGAAAATATTGTGCTCGCTAAATTTAAAGAAATTCAAATAAAAAGTAAGTGGATTCGTTATTTTTAACGCCCATTCAGATTTATACTTACAAAAAAAAAAACTAAAAAAAAAAAAACATTGTAACAAACGAAACATCCACACTTACAACAATGCTTTCCACCATAAAAATACACCATAGACAATACAACAACAAAAAAATTTTAAAATATTAACGACAAGCAAACACAACCAACCACAACATGACCGTAACTAATGGCCCATTCAACTATTTGAAAAATGACTTTCGCACGCCATTTTTTCCGCCATTTTGTTTTTCATGTTCCAGTCTTGTGCTCCTTTTGACCCGCTTCGTAAGCTATTTTATGCCAGTAAATGTCAGTACAATATGCAGTTAGCTTGTAATCCGATTACGCACATTAAATTATTCCCACTTGAAGTTGAAGCTGGAAGATTGAATGTGTCAGGGCAATAGCACTGTAAATAAATACATACAAAGAAATAAACAAAGTTGTTGATGTTGCTCGTCTAGATGCTTTAGATGCTTGGACAAAAATATTCACTGACTACATCTACCGGATTCCAACGGCTTCTACTTGTGGTACTTCCAACATGCCCACACAAAAGTTGTTGCCAACATCCACTCTATGACGAATGACCTTAGACCCGCCCTTGACGGACGTCTGCTTTATATATATGGCACATACAATTAGATGCTCATCCACATACTCGCACTCAATCCTTGTGAACTTATGCTCGTAATTCTAGATTTTGAAGTTGATTTGTGCTGGCAGTGTTAGAATGTGTTGCACTACAAATTGTGAAATGGCGCATTAAGAATACAGGATTAGGATACTCTGTACTTGCATGTATTGTGTTGAGTACAATAACAATTTCAAGGCATTACATCTTTGGGTTACACATTGGTTGTCAGGCTTAATTGATAGGGATCAAGAATGCAATGAAGCAGATGTGTTAAGTTTTGCTCAAACTTAGCCAGAGCTTAAAGTTTACTTTACTCGTAATATCGTACATGTGAGTGAGTGAAGTAAGGCTGTAGTAAATTTAAAATCTCCTTTTGTCTACAAAAGTAAAAAAATTGCATAAAATGCAGTTTATTGCATACCTCAAGGCGCAGCTTTATTTAATTTTCTTTAATTTTTATTTACTTTTATTTTATTTCAATTTTTTTTTAATTCTTGAGTTTATTGAGTTTTAGTTTATTTTATTTTATTTATTTACTTTTTTATTTATTTTATTTTTTTTAACTTTTTTAATTTTTATTTTTTATTCTGTTTTATTTTATTTTAACTGTATTTAATTTAATTTTTTTGTTTGTATTTTATTTTCTTTTATTTAATTTTATTTTTTTATATTTTTTAATTTTATTTGATTTGATTGCATTTCATTTAACTTCATTTTATTTTATTTAATTTTATTTTATTCTATTTTATTTTATTTAAATTTGTTTTATTTTATTTTATTTTATTTTATTTTATTTTATTTTATTTTATTTTATTTTATTTTATTTTATTTTATTTTATTTTATTTTATTTTATTTTATTTTATTTTATTTTATTTTATTTTATTTTATTTTATTTTATTTTATTTTATTTTATTTTATTTTATTTTATTTTATTTTATTTTATTTTATTTTATTTTATTTTGTTTTATTTTATTTTATTTTATTTTATTTTATTTTATTTTATTTTATTTTATTTTATTTTATTTTATTTCATTTTATTTTATTAATTATTTATTAATTTAATTAATTTAATTTGAGTTTATATTATTTAGTCTGACTTACTTCCCACCACTTTCTGTATTTTTAACTACACATAAAGCAAACTTTTAACTATTTTAATTTAATTTTTTCTCCCGCATAACTTCATCCTTTTTAAAATAGTTTACTCGTGCATAAAATAATGACAAAGCAAAAAGCATACAAAGCATAAATTATTCATCAGACCGCTGCATATAAAAAGCATCTCCCACAAACTATAGCTTACCATTCGTGTGTGTGTGTGTGAATGCGTAAGCAATGCAAGTGTATGTGTTTTCACTTCCTGGCAATTTTGTATAAAAAGGATGTTCATTTTCCCACTAAAGTTATCAGCAAGCAAGCAGACACCTAGTCATGCTACTGACAGTTATGAAACCACATATAGAGGCACTCAGTCCGTTGTCTAGGTGCTATCAGCCCACAAGCGTGTACCCAACAACAGCCACTTGCAACCGTTGAAAGACAAACAATGAAACTCTTTGGACAATCACCGAGCGTCATTATGCGTTCACTTTTTGTAGGCGAAATACTTGCCATTTTTACTCGAATGGATTCTACAGTGAAACCTAGGTAAAAATACTAGCTTGAGTAACTCGATCTTGGTACAATATTCATACTTTTCGTAGAGAGCGAACCATTAAGTTTTATCTTATGGCGATAATTTGAATTGTGCAATTTTAATATGCGTAGCATACTTATAGGGGCAAATAGTTGACTGTAAGGAATCTTAGCGACCCTACCTGTTCAAGCATGAAGTTGACCAATTAGTATCTCCATAGGGCATTCTCAAACAAAAGGATACAGTTCAACCTCTAAAAAGAGATCAAAACTGGCATTTGTCGCATTTTTACAGTGTACTTCGTAGAGGAGACTCTTAAGCAGGTTTTACTGTACTCGTACGACAGTACGTTTGTTTGTGGCGCAGGGGCATTTATTAAAATTGTCCCTCAACCAATTAATGGATATTGAATGAAATTATGAGAACCAATAATGACAACACTTTACCTTCTAAAGCACACACATGTATGAGTGTCACACACATACAACAAAATCAGCCTACTTAGCCATCATGGACTCTGAATGCCTGCCGCTCAAACAAACACTCAGCTCGTACTTGGCAATCAGGCCATTTTTTGCATACATCGAACGCTTGGCTGGACAAAGTTCTTCATGTGCTGGCCTAGCATTCGTGTCCAAGAGTTTGCATTGTGAAAGTGAATGACTGTTGAGTGAGTATGTGTGTGTGCTGTTTTTATAGCTAAGTGTATGTGTCTCATTTATTTGATTCATTTAGATGTTTGCCTGCTTTTTTGTTGCTCATATTTTGCGCTTTTGTTTACGTTTGATTTTTGTTGAGTTTAACTTGGTTTGGTTAGTTTTTGTTACATACTTTTGTAGTTGTTTGAGGTTTTATTTTTATTATTTTTACTTGCTGTCTGCAGGCGTAGCGGGTAAGGGATGACTGTAATCAGTCAACTGGCTTTTGTGGTAAGAAAATATGAATGTTTTGCGTTCAAATGTGTGCCATTAATTATCCATTCAAAGAAAATTGTGGCACAAAAGTTGAAAAAGTTGTCGGTTATGATTTTACTTGACCAAAGAAAACTAATATAAATACAGTTTGTGGTGTTTACTTATTGAAAATGTTTTTTTTTCTTATAGCAAGTTTACATTGTAATTTGATGTGGTTGAGCGACATATGTACGTATTAATTATGTATATTGCCTTACTTATGTATGAAAAAGGAATCAAAAGAGTCTTAAAGCAATTTTATATTCGTTAGCTTTAATCAAATAATAATACCTAGTAAAAAAGAAAATATTGAAGAAATATTTCTATTGCTATTATTTCAATTTTACTATTTCAACTATTAAAAATTCGTCAACTGGTAAAGAAAATATTATTTAATTTAAGAGAAACTAAAGTTAAAATTCAAATGAATTTCTATTCAATAGGACTACATAAAAGATTCGAATACAATCATTTGAAAATGTGAATGAAAAAAAAATTTCTAATAAACGAATTAAAGAAAAGAACAAGTAAGGAAAGCTGTCTTCGGCTGTGCCGAAGGCTATATACCTTTCATGAATAAGCGTCACGATTTTCACTGTTCGATCCCCAGTACAGCCTGTTTCAATTTAACTATAATTACTATACACATTACACATCTTTGTTATAATTTAAAAAAACTTACAAAATAATAGGATCCGAGTTATCGGAACAATCGATTGTATGGAGGCTATATATTATACGTGTTCAATTGTACACTATACACATTACATATGTAGAAAGTACTAAAGGTGCAATATTTTACGTTCCTAACTTTTTAAATGCGGAAGTATTGGCCAAAAAACCTTATATCGGAACAACCGGCTGTATGGGGCTATATGTTACATTTACCCGATCTTCTTGATTTTCCTCTACACACTACATAAATTGAAAGTACTCAAGTTGCAAAATTTTATGTTCCTAACTTTTTAATTGCAGAAGTTTTGGCCAAAAAACCTTATATCTGAACAATCGGTTGTATGGGGGCTATATGTTACATTTGCCCGATCTTGTTGATTTTCACTATATACACTACATAAATAGAAAGTACTCGAGATGCAAAATTTTACGTTCCTAACTTTTTAATTGCAGAAGTTTTGGCCAAAAAACCTTATATCTGAACAATCGGTTGTATGGGGGCTATATGTTACATTTGCCCGATCTTGTTGATTTTCACTATATACACTACATAAATAGAAAGTACTCGAGTTGCAAAATTTTACGTTCCTAACTTTTTAATTGCAGAAGTTTTGGCCAAAAAACCTTATATCTGAACAATCGGTTGTATGGGGGCTATATGTTATACTGGTCCGATCTTGTCAGTTCCGACAAATGATTCCTATATTACAAAATGGTGGCCACATACAAAATTTCAGCCAGATATCTCAAAAATTGAGGGACTAGTTTGCGTTCAAACAGACAGACGGACAGACGGACAGACGGACATGGCTAAATCAACTCATCTCGTCATCCTGATCATTTCGGTATACTTATTGATGGGTCTATCTCTTCTTCTTCTCATATTTACAAACATCGGACCAAAGTTATAATACCATTTCATGTTCATGAAAGGTATAAAAAGAAACCAAGATAATACTATTATATTCCCATATGCATATGTGTTAGCGTCAAATCGACTAGGTGCAAACTACTCCTAAAAATCATCATCATTCTTCCTCTACTGCTATTGGAGCATAAGGCCCCCTAAACTAGTGTAGATTAAATTAAAATTATAAAAAAAAAAAAAAAAATTGAAACAAAAAAAAAATTAAATAAAATGAAACAAAATAAGTAAAAAAAAACTAAAACAAAAAAAAATAACAAATAAAATAAAATAAAGTAAAAAAAAAATGAAACAAGATAAAATAAAAAAATAAAATAGCACCAAACAAAAAAAAAAAAAAAATAAAGTTACAGAAAACAGAATGGATTAAATTTAAAAAAATTAAACAAAATAAAAAACAAAATGAGATAAAACAAAAAGAAATAAGATAAAACAAAATTAAAAAAAAATAAAACAAAATATAGTTTCATAAAAAAGATAAAAATAAATCAAAACAAAAAAAAAAAAAATAAAAAAAAAAAATTAAATAAAATAAACAAAAAAAAATTTTAATAAAAAATTAAAAAAAAAAATAAAATAAAAAAAAAAAAATAAAACAAAATAAAATAAAACAAAGTTTAATAAAATAAAAATAAAACAAAACAAAAAAATATAAAACAAAATGAAATTAAATAAAACAAACAAAATGTGAAAATAAAATACAATATAATAAAGTAAAATAAAATAAAATAAAATAAAATAAAATAAAATAAAATAAAATAAAATAAAATAAAATAAAATATAATAAAATAAAATAAAATAAAATAAAATAAAATAAAATAAAATAAAATAAAATAAAATAAAATAAAATAAAATAAAATAAAATAAAATAAAATAAAATAAAATAAAATAAAATAAAATAAAATAAATTAAAATAAAATAAAATAAAATAAAATAAAATAAAATAAAATAAAATAAAATAAAATAAAATAAAATAAAATAAAATAAAATAAAATAAAATAAAATAAAATAAAATAAAATAAAATAAAATAAAATAAAATAAAATAAAATAAAATAAAATAAAATAAAATAAAATAAAATAAAATAAAATAAAATAAAATAAAATAAAATAAAGTAAAAGAAAATAAAATAAAATAAAATAAAATAAAATAAAATAAAATAAAATAAAATAAAATAAAATAAAATAAAATAAAATAAAATAAAATAAAATAAAATAAAATAAAATAAAATAAAATAAAATAAAATAAAATAAAATAAAATAAAATAAAATAAAATAAAATAAAATAAAATAAAATAAAATAAAATAAAATAAAATAAAATAAAATAAAATAAAATAATGTAAGAATTAAAAAAAAAAAAAACAAACAAAATTAAAGTAAACGGAAGAATAAAATAACATACAAAAATAAAAAAAATAAAAGCAAGAAAAAATAAAGAAATAATATAAAGAAAACAAAAGAGATGTAAAAAGAAAAGAAAAGTAAAATAAAATAAATAAAATAATTAAAATTAAAGAAACGATTAACGGCTTCTTGAATTTGAACCACTCAGGGAATTGTGGATGAAATAAATACCAAACTTGTGAGAATAAAAATTGAAAGTTTAGAGTGAAAAAAAACTAAACTGCTCGGCCTAGTTTGATTTCAGTCAGAAAACTCTACTCATAAACTAGTTTCTTTGAAATGAGGAAATTTTTTCACTGAATTATCCCAGCGCCAGCAAGTACTAAAATACATATCTTTTCCTTACAACAAAAAAAGCATAAAAGTAATATTTGCAAACATTTCAATTGAGAATATGAGTTTTCTAATTTCTGCGTATAGAAGTTGCCTAACAAAATACACAACATCAATAAACGTTATTGCCTTTTCACTAATATGAAAAACACATACTCACGGTTTACTTCCGAAATATGCTTGCTGTCGTGATACCGAAATATCGTATTGCAATCCTACTGTCAGTTGTCATACTCCTACTCCAATCCACTTCCACTCTCAGTGTTTTGTATGGCAGTTGTTGACAATCGAAGATGAAATTTATGAAATTAATATAGGAACATTTACAAGAACTCGTATCAGCTATTATTGTCAAGCACATATATGATATCTTTTATAATTTGTTTGTAGTCGTTCGTTCGTATGCATGTGGAGGATGTTATTTATTTTTCCACATGCTTGTTTAATTTCCTTTTCATGTCTCTCTAAGGCGTACGTTTTCCCCAATTCATTTTGATGAGCGAGTTTAACTGTGCGTATGTTGATATTATAGATGTGTTTTTGTTTTGAGTGTCTGCAAATGACATTACGGTTGTCAAAAGTGTTATTATTTTTTGTCAGGAGCGCTGCATATTCATTAATGCTGCGAGCGACGCATTGCATGCTGGGAAAATCAATTTATTTCTAACCATGTCTCACAAAATAAAAGCTACAATTTCAGAGGGTCATGATTAGGCAGAAATTGGAAAACTCATCATTAAAAGGCACCACAAACTCAACTGGTTGCTCAAAACTGCTTACTTCTTCTTCAAATAATTTACCTCCCTTCAAAGCAATCCCTTCAATATTTAATTTGTTCCCTACATCCGTTACTTCCATCATCCTTCAACTACACATCTTTAATAATCTCACGAACTATGTATTCATGTTACGCTTAAATCGCTCATTGGCAGCCGTCGGGCACATTTGGTCGTTATTCCACGATAACTATTAATCCTCTGCGTTGTAGTTGGCTCAATAAGTGCCTCAGTGTAGCAAAGCACATTTAAATCACCCCCGCCCTCTGTTGACGTGGAATTTATGTGTGCTTTAATTGAAATGGCATTCGAAGCTAGATATGGTTGTTATGTTGTTTAAGTCCAGTTGCAACACATACGATGTTTTTTTTTCTTGTGTAGCAATAACTGTTTTGTAGCAACAATATTACTTTTTATGGTCATGCAAGCTGTACCTGTTCAACAGTCAATCATATTTGGTTGCTTTGACGTTGGTCAGAAAAATTTAGTTTTTGTTACTTATACGCCTGGTAGGACGGGCGGGTTTTTGTGGGAGATGTTTGTATGTATGTATGTATGTAAGAGCAGTTGTTTTTGTTTTGTGATGGGAATGTTAGCTTGTTGATGGTATGAAATGTCATTTAATGTTGATACTTGTTTTTTCCCTTTTATTCACTACATTTTTCTTGTAGTTTAAGCACCTCTTTTTTCTCTCGCTCATTTACACTCATTGCGATGCTTCTTTATAACTTTTGCAATACTTCTTTGAATGCAACTGCAGATATCGAATCGACCGAATTCGAACATTTCTCCAAAAACATGTAAAAAAATGTATGAAAAAAAATAAAACAAAAGAAAAAAAAAAAACAAAAAAAAAAAATAAAAAAAAAAATAAAAAATCAATTATTTAAAAAGTAAAAAAAAAAATAAAAAAATAAAAGAAAAATAAAATAAAATAAAATAAAATAAAATAAAATAAAGTAAAATAAAAAAATCATATAATAAAAATAACGTAAACAAAAAAAATAAAAATATAATAAAAAAGAATAAAATAAATAATTTACAACAAAATAAAATGAAATAAATTAAAATAAAATAACACAAAAAAATAAAATAAATTAAAATAAAATAAAATTAGAAAAAGAATTAAACAAAAAAGTTAATAAATTAAAAAAAAAATAAACGAAAAAAATTAAATAATTTACAACAAAATAAAATGAATTAAATTAAAGTTAAATTTAAAAAATTAAATTAAATGAAATAAAAAAGTCAAATTATATAAAAACATAAATAAAAAAAAAAAAAAATTAATAAAAAAAAGCATAAAAGAAAATAAAAAATAAATTAAAATAAAAATTTAAATAATTTACAACCAAATGAAATGAAATAAATAAAAAAAAAAATAAAAAAAAAAAATAAATAAATTCAATGAATATAAAATAAAATAATATAAAAGAGAATAAAATAACACAAAATAAAATAAAATAAAATAAAATAAAATAAAATAAAATAAAATAGAATAAAATAAAATAAAATAAAATAAAATAAAATAAAATAAAATAAAATAAAATAAAATAAAATAAAATAAAATAAAATAAAATAAAATTTAATAAAATAAAATAAAATAAAATAAAATAAACCAAAATAAAATAAAATAAAATAAAATAAAATAAAATAAAATAAAATAAAATAAAATAAAATAAAATAAAATAAAATAAAATAAAATAAAATAAAATAACATAAAATAAAATAAAATAAAATAAAATAAAATAAAATAAAATAAAATAAAATAAAAAATTCAAAAAAAAAAAATTAAAGTAAAATAAAAATAAAAATAAAACAGTTACCTTATTCAAGATTCAAGTAAAAAAATTAAAAAAAAATTAAAAAACGAAAGAAAAAATAAAACAAAAATAAAAAAGGAAAAAAAGTAAAATAAATTAAATTAAAAATAATAAAACTGAATAATTTGCAACAAAATGCAAAAAAAAATAAATTAAAATAAAAGAGAATGGAAAAAATAATAATTAATAAAGGAAAACAAAAAAGAATAAAAAAAACAAAAAAAAAGAAAATAAAATAATTTAAATTAAAAAAATTAAAATAGATAATTTACAACGAAATAAAACGAAATAAATTGGAAAAAAAATAAAATAAATAAAAAATAAATTAAGTTAAACTAAGTAAAATAAATTTAAAAAACCGGAGCCCAAATATTCGATCAGACACTAGTATGCACTGCACACTATGCACTTCTGCATCCATTTGAGTTACCTAGTTGTTGTACAACCTCATATCCAACACTATCGTTATGTCATTACATAAAACAGTTTTATGTTCAAATGCATTTACTGCGCGCTTCAATATGTTTTGTTGCACAACAGTATTCGTTAGTTTTGTCAAGCAGCTAACACGTCCAGTTCATATATAACGATTGGTTTTGAGCTCATGCCATAGCGTGCTACATTTTTATATCATTCTTGGTTTTATTGTTAATTTTCTTTCTCTTTTTTCATATTTTTGCGCTGTCATCGTATTTTAATTTTCTTTTATGTGGTATCCTCTCAGCGGTCAACCAAAGCTCGATTCAGTCTTATCGCATGAAACACACTCGCGCTGAATTTTTTTTATTACTTCCCTTACGTGGTGCTGTATAGGGCGGGATGCCTTGGTGAAGGTTTGTGGTTTCTAGTACGTTGATAGGTGCGCATTATTAAATACTTTACCATGACAATGGGGTTTTTTTGGGGGAAAAATATGATGAAAGGTAATGTGATATACTATGATACAAAAATTCATATGACCATACACAAGATTAAGTTTCAATTACGTCGTTCGGTGGAGGGGAGAAAAGATTTATGGGTGCTCATAAATTATAATTAAAAAAAATTATCTTCAATTTCTTTATTTCTGATATAGGATCAGCTTCGAGGGTTTCTCTTTCTGATTGAATAAAAATTTAAAATTTTCCGCACAAAACTACAACTCTTCCCAAGAAACATAGTTGCACATCACTACAGACACTTCACTGCAATGAAGTTGTTTTGCTGTCATTTTCTAGGACAATCTGAAATGCAATTGAAGTTGAAATGAACAACAACTGAAATGACATAAACAGCGACAGTAGCAACTAGCAAAAGTGGACGTTGAGTATGTAGTTGAATGTTTGCTGCACTTGAAGTGGAACTTGCAGTTCTGAGTATAGAGGAAGTGCGAAGATATGGATGGATATGCGCATTTATGAGTAAATGTAAGCAGAGCGAAGATATACTGCTGTATCATTTCAAATTCTTCAGGAAATATTATTTCCTATATTTTTCGCTGTGGATAAATGAATGTCTAACGGGAAATAAGGAATTATTTTAGAAAATATGTATAAGATATGCTTTTGGAAAAATGTGCAATGAAGGTAATAGAAAATTTTCAACGCATACCTACTAAAGTTTTCGAGAAATGTCCTGCAAAGTAAATACAATTTTCCAGGCGCGTATACAGGGGAGGGGTCCGGGGGGTCCGGAAACTCCCCGAAATGCGCAAGTTAGTGTGCAATTTTTTGTCTGTGACTGTAAAAAATAAAATTTGGAATATGAATCCCAAACTCAGAAAAAGAAAACTTCAAAAGTCTCCATTAATATCATGTGTGGTAAAAAAAGTTTTTTGGGGTCAATGGTGTCAATTTAGGGTTTTACGAATTTTTCTCGTATACAAATCGGAGCAATTTCAAAATTTTCACAAATCAAAATTAAAAAAAAAATATTAAAAAATTTCCAAATTTTCACAAATTAAAATGAAAAAAAAAAAAAAAAAATATTAAAACTGTCTAAACTTGAAAAAATTGATAAAATTTTTTTTTTTTAAATTTTTACTACATTTTTTCAATAAACTAGCAGGTTCTGGAAATTCAATTCCGAATAAAATTTGTTAAAATTTTGTCAAATTAAATACCAATTTCAAAATTTCACAAATTTAATTCGGAAATGAATTTCCAGAACCTGTCAGTTTATAAAAAAAATTTAGTAAAAATTTTATTAAAAAAAAAAATTTTTATCACTTTTTTTCAAGTTGGGACATTTTTAATATTTTTTTTTTTTAATTTCAATTTAAAGCTTGATCTTTTTCCTTTTAAATTATCCTTTTTTTGTAGTGGACCTCGAAAATTTTTTAATTTTCTTTCAAAACACAATTTATTTATTTATTGTTAGTTTTCTCTAAGCTATGATAAATTTGGTTCGCAACTGCACTAGTAAGAAAATTAAACTTTAGCTAACTAAGTCATTTCCATTTTCCAATCAAATGGTTATTATGAAAACAAAAAAATTGGAGCCTCCGAAAATATTTTCCAGATACGCGCCTGCAATTTTTATACAATTGAAAGAGATAATATAATAATCGCGATATCTCAGAATTGGTTACTCTTAGAGAAAAAAATGCTGGGACTATATTTGTAGAGAATTTCCAGATCTACAACTTGGCCTCACCGGTCAACTAAACTCGATGTGTTTTAAAAAGTTGTAACCTAAAAAAAGTCCCGAAATATAAATACAAATATTTAAGGATAATAAAAAATGCGGACAGAATATATATTCTAGAAATTGATTTTAAAATATTGGTATCCAATGAAATTTAACTTTAATTTCGATATCTCAATGCGTTTCGAAGATATCAACCAAAACATGAACAAACTTTTCTTACTTGAATAACAAAATGTTACTCATACGCCGTGTATAACTTATAAAAAGTGTAAAATAATTGAAACATTTCGAGAAATACTTTACTATTTTTGCTATAAAACATATTTTTACGCGATCTACTTGGATACTTTTGAATCTCTAATGTCATTTTCTCGTGAATACGTTTTTTCAATATTTTTGTAAAGGATCCTGTTGTCCTTAAAAAAAATTGAAAGGTCGAGATATCTTACGCAGTCCTTTATATATGGATAAAAAATATTAAAATCATGTAATTTTCGAAGCCTTAATGTAGTTTTTTGCTAACTTAGTATACGCCGCTAGATAAAACTTAAGCTTAAACTCGGCAAGCGGTTACCGGTTTGCTGGGACAATAAAACTTCGCACACATATTATTTAGGCAAAAACGCACCGATCAAACGGTATGTTATGCCTTGTCGTAAATGTCGAAAATATCTAGTGTGGCGAATATCGCTACTTCGACAACTCTATTAAAAGGTGCAGTACCCAGCTTAGCTGAGGCACAAACCTAACACTGAAAAAATCGTACATTTTCTCTGACGCAAACAAAATGCGAAATCTCACCAGTTATGGCAACTAAAGGGTAACTGATTCTGATACACAAGTAAATATTAAATTTTCATAGTTTTAAAACCAGAACTATGTTTTTCATTCTCTTCTCCCGCTCACATTTTTCTCATAAAAGAACGCAAAAACTATGTGAAATAAAATTCTTTCTACGTGATTAATCTAGAAATTGTCGGTTCATAAGTTCAACATGAGTGCACTATAGATATGTGGGTACATTCGTACGTTACAAATTCAAATTAGAAATCTCACAAAAAAAAAAAGAAATTATCCATATGCTGCTAAATCTGTATACCTAAAGCACTGACAAGTGCAAATAACTCAACCTTCAACGTGAATTGCTTCAATGGTATGCACGTGCATGCTTTCGAAATCAACATATGCTTGCGCACTCAAAAGGGATAACATTTTGCAAAATATTTTTGCTTTATTTTTTTTTTTTAATGTTTTTTGGTTTAAATATGTATACGTGCATCTGGTTGGCAGGGTTACTCGCATTTTTTGTAACCGTTATGTTGCTATATGCGTGGGTTGTGCTTGTGCTATACTTTGAACTATGCACAAGTAAGGAAGTCTAAGTTCGGGTAAACCGAACATTTAATACCCAGCGTTAGTTTTCATATTATTTTCGAAATATTCCATTTCGGAAGTGGGCGTGGTTGGGAAGCAATTTCGTCCGATTACATCAGGTTTACTACCTATTATGCTAGTATACCTGGTTTCAATTTCATCGTTCTACCGTAATCAATTTAAAAGTTATAACCCGTGAAATTTACAAATATGCCTTCCTGAAAATTGGGCGGTGACACGCCTACTTTTAAAAATTTATCAAAAAATCATTATAGAATGACTAGGGGGTTCATCCCACCAAACTATATCATTTTAGCCATTTCCGTTACCGAATTATGTCAATTTAGGTGATTTTCGAAGTTTTCGATATCGAAAGTGGGCGTGGTTGGAGGGCGATTTTATCCAATTTCATCAGGTATACTCCACAGGATTCTAGTATGTTTTTTCATCGTTCTATCGTAATCAGTTTAAAAGTTACGACCAGTCGAATTTTCAAAATGCCTTCCTTAAAAGTGGTCGGTGCCACGCCCTTTTTAAAAAATTTATGCAAAAAATCACTATATAATGATCAAAGGGATTCACCTATAAAATTATATGTTTTTAGCCATCTCCGTTACCGAGATATGTCAATTTACGTGATTTTCGAAATTTTCGATATCGAAAGTTGGCATGGCTGGAGGGTGATTTTATCCAATTTCATCAGGTATACTCCCAACGATACTAGAATGCTTTGTGCCAAATTTCATCGTTCTATCGTAATCAGTTTAAAAGTTACGACCAGTCGAGTTTTCAAAAATGCCTCCCTTAAAATTTTAAAAAATTTATGAAATAATCATAAGAAAATGACCACCTATAAAATTTGTATCATTTTAGGGATTTCAGCTACCGAGATATGTCAATTTATGTGATTTTCGAAATTTTCTATTTACAAAATTTCCTCTATACAAAATTTCATGCAAATATCTCAATGTTTACTCAAGTTTTCGTGTATACGGACAGACGAACATGCCTTAATGAACTTTTTTTTCCAACCTAAGAACTTTCATATATGGAACTCTATATCTATCTCGATTATTTTGTGCCGTTATGTGGACAAAATTATAATACCCCTTTACTAGTACTAGTATGCTGGGTATAAAAATATTTGATGTGCCTTTTCTATTTCGTTCTATGCTGAGCGCCTGTAAATAGGCAATGGTTTATTTGCTTCTACATATACATACATACATATGAATGAGGAATTTGCTTAAACATACTTAATATACGTATACTATAGATATGAATATTTCTAAAAAACAAGAGTTAAAAAAAGATGGGGATTTAAAAAAGGTAGTTAGAGGGAGGGTGGTGCTTAGTAAAGCGCGAGGTGAAGGTTACATATGGGAAAAAGAGAGAGAGAGAAAGCAGCAAGCGTGAGGGAAAAAGAGAAGGCAAGGTCTTTTTTCTGTAACCGCAGTGTAGTGTAGCAAAGATGTATAGAATATCTATTTTCTAGAAAAACTGCTCAGATGTTATTTCAGAGGAAACTGGAAACGACCAAGATAAGATTTGGGCGGGATGATATTTTTTTTCATACAATTCCCGATAACCCTTGTATGCCTGCTAATTCCGCTAGGTGTCTATGATTCACTACTCTTTTATAACTATCCCTAAAAAAAACATCCAACAAAAAGGTGTCGCAGCCTGAAAGTATGTTATGAATTTAACTTGGCCACAATATGATTTTCTCATTTACATTTTTTACCCTTTTTGTCGGAAAGTGTTCCACTAAAGTACAGCTGCTGTAAGCTGCTTTAAAAATGTAGTAGGGGCAACAGACTACAAAATAAGCTTTGCTGTGACTTTTGCGATGGCAGTAGGGAAAGAGGTATCAAACAATTTTGTCCTTTGCTAGAAAAAACAACGTTCTTCTTGCCTTTTTATCGAATGTTTATTTTGTGTGGCATATATATTCGCAGGAGGTTGTAGTAGTAAATTTGAAAAATGCTATTGGGGGGAATACCGACAAGAATGTGAACCAAACAAATCTTTTGACGGGACTTCTATGTTTTATTCGGGGATCATTTTGTGGTCAATTTGTGGTAACTTGGGATAGTTTTGGGGTCATTTTGGGTCACTTTTCGATCGTTTTGGGTTCATTTTGGGGTCAATTTGTGGTAACTTGGGATAGTTTTGGGGTCATTTTGGGTCACTTTTCGATCGTTTTGGGTTCATTTTGGAATCAATTTAGGGTTAATTTGAGATCAAATTTTATCATTTTGGGATCATTTTGAGATCATTTTTGGGTAATTTTAAAATCATAAAAAATTCTCGATCGTTTTGGGGTGATTTTCTGGTCATATTGAGGTAAATTTTCGTTTTTGGATTATTTTGGGGTAATCTTGGGATCATTTTGGGGTCATTTTGGAATCATTTTGGGGTCAATTTGTGGTAACTTGGGATAGTTTTGGGGTCTTTTTGGGTCACTTTTCGATCGTTTTGGGTTCATTTTGGAATCAATTTAGGGTTAATTTGAGATCAATTTTTTATCATTTTGGGATCATTTTGAGATCATTTTGGGGTAATTTTAAAATCATAAAAAATTCTCGATCGTTTTGGGGTGATTTTGGGGTCATATTGTGGTAAATTTTTGATCGTTTTGGGGGTGATTTTGTGGTCATAATGGGATCATTTTGAGGTCAATTTGGGGTAAATTTGGGAAAATTTTGGGGTAAATTTTTTATAGTTTTGGGGTGATTCTGGGGTCATATTGATATCATTATACCTTTCATGAAGATGAAATGGTGTTATAATTTTGGTCCGATATTTGTAAGAAGAAGAAGAGAAGATCAGGATGACGAACCCCCTGCGGGTTAGAGAATATGCCCGAGGTAGGTATGCCGGTCGTAAGAGGCGACTAAGATCCACGAAATCGTTCCCAAGATAGTCGGACAGTACCACAAGGGAGTAATTTTATTTTGCTATATTTTATTTCAGTTTTTTTCTATTTTTTATATATTTTGATTTTGTTTAATTTTTATTAATTTAATTTAATAATAGTTCGCATAAGCATTTTCAAAAATGTTGTCGCACTTTGCAGATGCATGTAGCTTGGCTAGGTTTGAAAATATACATACTTTTAGTTTTAACATACTCTGGCTAAAGAAGTTCGATAAAGGTATTCACTAAGCTCAGTGAAAGTCAGAAAAAGTTAGTTCGAGTCAAAGTTTACTCTACTCTTTGAGTAATTTTCAGTAGCGATTCTGCGTTAGATATCTATCTTTTATCTACTTCAAGGGGCCGGATTTCATTTTTCTCCTTCGAACTTTTCAGCACTGCAAATCTTGGTGAATACCCCCATTATAAATCAGATTTTTTTTTAATATTCTCAGAAAATGTAACGTAAAATTGTACCTTCCTGTGAAGAGTGAGAAAAAAAAAGAAAAGTGGTAAACGTTGCTTGTCAGCGCCTATGAAATATTGACTGCTATCTTATGAGTGTTTTGGCCCTGAAAGTTTCTGCTTCGTTGCCTAGCGCACAACGATTAACACCATAGTGTTTGGGAAAAATGGAAAACACAATTTTTAATAAACAAACAACAAAGATATAACACTACATAGCAACAACACTAATGCCACTCAGAAAGCAACACAATTCCCTACATCCCAGCAGCAAGCTATCATTTTCCCTTATCGTCACGAGCATTTTTCTCGTTTTTCTGCTTGCTGGGCAGTTGAACTCTCGGCGCACCTTGCTTTACTATGGCAATTCTACGCTATCTCGACTGCAGTCAAATTTTAGCATGTGTTTATGGCTTAAACAAAAATCGCCTGCAACAATTGCAAATCCACTGTAATGGCGCGCTCTACTCGTTATATTTACTATCTAGAGTTGGTAGAGTTGGAGTAAAAAAAAAAACACTGACACAACTAAAAATATTTTAGCTCTGATTTCGTTTCATTCGTTGTTCGGCTTATGGTTTTATAAGTCATAATTGGAAAACTTTTTTGTTGTTCGCAAACTTTTTTTTTGCA
Source organism: Campiglossa producta (assembly GCA_964058755.1). Lineage (NCBI taxonomy): Eukaryota > Metazoa > Arthropoda > Insecta > Diptera > Tephritidae > Campiglossa > Campiglossa producta. The sequence goes on from CAXKVI010000136.1 coordinate 96,038, forward strand.
TTTTTTTTTGTGTTGAGTTCGACTTCGACATCGCGTTTTTCTAACATTTTTGTTTTTTTTTTGTTAGTCTGTTGTGGCGTTATTTCCTCATTAAAAACTACTATCTGTTGTATAAATAGCAAAAAACTTTTTGACTTCAAACGTCCAACGGTTGGCATTAAACGCCAAAACATTAAATATAAGCGCGATTAAACAATGCTTAAATATAGAAAAAAAAAAATATATAAAAATTAGAAAAGTATTAAAATGAATAAATAATTTTGAACAAAAAAAAAAAAAAAAATAGGCGAAAATAGAGGGTGCTTCAATATCTATTTTACCTGACTTTTCTTACTTGAATAACTAATTGTTGACCATACGCCCTGTATGGTCTATAAAAACTGCACTATAACTGCATAAATTTCAAGATATACACCTTTCCCATACATTTTGTATGGGGAAAAATAGTATTTTTTTCAAAGTGAATTTTCTTTTAATTTTTGAAACTTTTTTGAAAATATTTTTACATGCTCTTAAAGTTGAAGCTTTGAAGCTTCCTAAATGGCAAGCCATTTGCAAATGGCTGTAATTATCTTAATAGTTAAGATAATCGCACATGGCTTACCACTTTGGAAGCTTCAAATCTTCAACTTTAAGAGTATGTAAAAATATTTTCAAAAAAGTTTCAAAAATTAAAAGAAAATTCACTTTGAAAAAATGCCATTTTTCCCCATACAAAATGTATGGGAAAGGGCGAAAAAAATAGCCAGCCCTAAGGGTTAAGTTAGAGCGCTAATTTTTTGCAAGGCTTGTTTTCTCATCAATACCTAAGTTTTTAGGGGTAAGACCCAGTCGACATTTTTTTTGAATCGCCCTAATATATGTATATATACATATATCCGCTACTATCTCGGGAACCACCTGCCCGATTTGGATGATATTTGGAATATAGATTGTATACATTTTCAGATTATATACATGGGTCTTGCCTCTTAGGGCGGTTTACAGTGTTGCCACCTATCCCAATTTTTTAAAATTTATATCGTCGCTCCCAACGAAGACTAATACGGTTCAGTTTTCTGCGCCGAAGACTAACACACTCCGTTCTCTGCGTCGAAGACTAACACAGTTCGCATAGAACTGAACTGTGTTAGTTTTCGTTGGGAGCGATGATATAGAGTTAGATATGCCAATATGGGTATCAAATAAAAGACATTTTCGGCCGTATTCCAAATATGACAAGTTCAAGCAGGGTTGCCACTTAGCGTTGCCACCTTACCGCAATCTATTTATTTTTTCGTATATCTCGGAAACTGCTTGATCGATTTGGATAAAGTTTGGCATATAGACAACTTGATTCATTCTCAGATTATATACATGGGTGTTGCTACTTGCGGTGTGTTACGGGGTTGCTACCTATTTGGGTTTTTTGAAAATCTCTTTTGGAAAGCTTATACTGCTGGTAGGTAAGATTTGGTGATAACTTTTTTCCATAAGTTTTTGGAACGCTCTAGAGTGTGTATTTCTGAATGAAAATAATGAAGCAATTTTATATTGTGTGAGTAATAATAAGTGGTAATTAAATACTTTGTCATTCAACACAGACAAAATTTAAGTGGCTTATGCTAACATATATTTAATTGGGTCTTAAGCTAGCCAAACAATTAAATTGCTACATGGTTAAAAAATGAGCTAAAATTATAAACCCGTCAAAAGTTTAAGCGACTTTTTAAACTTTTTTTGTGGAATATTCTAAACCTTCTAAATATTTACGAAGATTTTAAATTTTTTTCGGTTTCGATTTCAGATCTAAATGAAAAAAACAGTCTAAAATTTTTATACCCAGCTGTACTTGTACACAGGGTATTATAACTTTGTTAGGATAACGGTTGGTTGTACAGGTATAAAGGAATCGAGATAGATATAGACTTCCATATATCAATATGATCAGGATCGAAAAAAAATTTGATTGAGCCATGTCCGTCCGTCCGTCCGTCCGTCCGTCCGTCTGTCCGTTAACACGATAACTTGAGCAAATAATGAGATATCTTCACCAAATTTGGCATGCGTACTTATTTGGGTTCAGAATAGATTGCTATTGAAAATGGGTAAAATCGGACCATAACCACGCCCCTTTTTCGATATCGAAAATTTCGAAAAACGTATAAAATGGGTTAATTCAATATTAGAAGCAGCTACAATGATAAAATTTGCAATATGTATTGATTTAGATGTTCTAAGGCCGATTTCATAAAAATTTTTGAAAAGGGGGCGTGGTACCGCCCACGTATATTTGAAGAAATTTTAAAATTTTGACTCTTAATAACTTCAGAACAGTTTATGCTAGTATAACGAAATTTCGTAGAGGACATACTATTGTTGTGGTAAATTCAGCTATAGAAAATAAACGAAATCGCTTCGCGACCACGCCTACTTTTTCATAAAAGTTATATTGAAAGGAGGTGGAAATATTGAAAAGTCCATATCTAATTAACTGATTTCGCTATAATAATATAATTTGGTACATACATCAACTTTCATATTCTTTACATAATTTTTTCAAAATTTTGGAAAGTGGGCGTGGCACCGCCCACTTATGAGTCAAGCAATTTTTAAATTCGACTGCTAACAACTTCAGAACGGTGTGAGATAGATTTACGAAACTAGGTACCAGGCATGTTATGTTTATGTACTACCACAGAAAATAAAAAAAATCGGTGAACGATCACGCCCACTTTATGTGCACAGCTGGGTATGTAATGTTCGGTTTCACCCGAACTTAGACTTCCTTACTTGTTTTTTTTTTAATTTAGGCTCAAATTTTTAACCGTGTACTGTGTATTTCCACAAGAACGCACAAAGCTATCTTAAGCATTTATAGCAAAAGTAAAATAAGAAATACGTTATAACATTAATAAACCCTAGCTACCAACAACAACAAATTCTCTAATAATAGCAAGTGCATAACAAATGATTGTGGTTCTTATCAGCCGCTGAAAGCAAAGCAAACAAAGTCGTGTCAACGTCTACATTAACAACAAAAATTAATCTTCTACACAAATGGCATATTCAATGATTTTACGTCTTTACTAACACAACCACATATAGCCACCACTACCAATACACCTACTAAATCGTACTAGTTATTCCTAGTAGCATTCAGCATTAACTCCTAATCGGGTACAAATGTTTTTGGTCATCCTTTAACAACATTTGAAATCATCATGTTCGCCATTGCGCTCAACTTGAGTTTAGTACGTTTTTCCATTTCTGCTCGACTTAATTTTATCAACGGAAGTACACAAAGCTTAACCAAAATGTAGCCAATCATATAAAGGAGTTGAATTGAAAGGGAAAAGCACACACATACATACATACAATACTAAAGAATGCTTAAGGATTTTAGTGCTAGACTTATATAAGTTGAGATAGAAGTCATAAAAGAAGTACCTAACAAAATTCATATGGAAAAAAATTCATATTATTTGCATCAGCTTTTGCTTAAGCCTCTATGTTTCTATGAATGTATGTAGTTAGTTTTTACTGGATTCTAATCCGCATACAGAATTTACAAATCGTTGCTCACAGGTATTGTTCTTTCCTTTTTCTTACTTATCTCGATCTTCCTAACAATTTTATATATATATTCGGACCAAAATTTCATTTGACTGCAGTTATTCATCTTATGAATGTACGAGGGACTGCTGATATGTACATCAAAGGATGCATATTTATAAAAAGGATACTAGAGTAGGGAATTTTAGTTCATCAGCGATTTCGAACCAGCTCACAAAAATGAACTAGTTCATGTAGTTCATTTGTAGTTCATTTAGTTCAATTATTTGTATTTGCTTACCTAAGAAAATAACAGCTAAAACACGCCCAAAAATGTTGGGAGGGGTATCCAAAGAAGCCTCTTGGCCTCCTCCTACACTTCTCAATGTATTTTTGCACTTGATTCTTGGGAGTCTAGTGTAGATATCAACAAGTCCATCGAAATGGATATGAAAAATCCATAGCAATTAAAATGTTTAATTCCCTACAGATGAAATTTAAATTTGGTATTTAAAGTGGGGATTTTTTGGAGAACGAGAGCAAGATGAATAAGAGGATGGAATTCAGAGTTTTTCAAGTTTTCGGAAGAAAATTGTTTTGGATGAACCTATCCCAATTTTTTTTTTTAAATAGAGCTAGGTATGCCAATATGTGTATCAAGTGAAAGGTATTTTCGGCCGAATTCCAAATATGGCAATTTCAAACACGGTCGCCACTTAGGGTTGCCACCTAACCGCAATTTATTGCTTTTTTTCGTATATCTCGGGAATCGCTTGACCGATTTGTATAAAATTTGGTATATAGACAACATGATTCGTTCTAAGATTATATACATGGGTGCTGCCACTGAGGGCTGTTTACAGGGTTGCCACCTATTCCAATTAAAAAAAAACCTAGATATGCCAATATGGATATCAAATGAAAGGTATATTCGGCCATATTCCAAATATAACAATTTCAAGTAGATTTGACACTTAGGGTTGCCACCTAACCGCAATTTATTTCTTCTTTCGTATATCTCGGGAATTGCTTGACCGATTTTTATAAAAATTGGCATAAAGATAGTATGATTCATTTTAAGATTATATAAATGGCTGTTGCCACTTGGGGTGGCTTACAGGGTTGCCACCTATCTAAACTTTTTTTAAATATTGAAATTTTATTACAGTGTTAGTATGCTTCATTATAATTTTTTCCACTTAGGTGTTACCACTTACGGTGTGCTACGGGGTGGCCACCTTTTCGGTTTTTTTTGAAAATTACACGGTTGGTAGGTAAGATTTGGTGACAACTTCGAGGAATAACAAGCAAGCTCGGTCACCCAGGTATAAAAATGTAAAGTGAAAGAAAAAAGGGAATTAATAATAATAACATAAAACTAACTAAAATAATAATAATTATTAACATAAAAAAAAAAAACAAATAAAAAACAAAAAAAATATATAAAACGATGTATTTATGTTCTAGGATAACGGTAACCCGTGCCGATTTTTAGTTAAAGTTTTAGCGAGCAGCTTATACTAAGAATATATTTTTATATTTTGAATTTTTATAAGGACAACAGGATCCTTTCCCAAGATATTAAAAAAAACGTTTTCACGAGAAAGGGACATTAGAATTTCAAAATGTATAATGCGAAACAATAAGATTTCTAGCAAAAATAATTGTGTACATCTAAAAATTTTGCAATTATATTACACTTTTTATATGTCATACACGGCGTATGAGTAACATTTAGTTATTCAAGTAAGAAAAGTCAGGTAAAATTTTATTCATGTTATGGTTGATAACTCCGAAACCTATTGAGATATCGAAAAAAGCCCAAATACTGTAGTATAATTTATCCGAAATTTGTATGTTAAAAAAAATTTAACTCTTTTCTGCAAACAGGCCAATAGAGATAAAATTCAATTGCCTCAAAAATTGTTTCCTTCCTATTGCAATTTTCTGTCTTTCATGTACGAATTCAATAAATTTATGACATCAATTAAAATTAATGGTTTTTTGTAGTTTATGGACATTTAGTTTTATATTTGTATGTACACAAGGCTGATTTAAATGAAACTATTGTTTTCTTCAAACAAAAAAAAGACAGATTTAAACGAATTTTTCAGTGTAAAAAATGGGCAGTACAAGTACATTATGTATTCTGCGGTAACTGAATGATTCCCTGAGGTAAAAAAGTGATCAAAATTTAAGTTAGTCTTCTAGCAAACAAGGAAACATACAGGCAACAATTGTCAACAATTTGAAGCACTACTAAGGCTGTAGATAGAGGCTTTTTTTTTGCCTATTTAGTCAATTGAGTTGGATCTAGCTGCAGTGAGTGGGATGAAGAATGTGCGTGTCAGTCACAAAATCTATTAGTTTGACAGGATAAAAGCTTGCACGTAATTACGAAATTGTGTATATTGTGACAGCTTATAAATATATGAATGTTAATGGATGGCGATTTGGAATAGTATGTGTATTTGTAAAATGTTTCATCTATTTGGGACCATACAATATTACATTATTACACTCGCATTCAGTTTCTTTTGAAATAATTTAGATTTTTTAAATTTCAAATATTACATTCATGCATACCTTAAACAACAATGGTACACAGAGAAAAATGAGCTGGTCATATGGACCAAAATATGTGTTGATTTAAACAAAGTCACGGTTAATTCTTATCCATTATTCGATGCTTTTGCTGCAACTGCATTCAAACTGTTAACCTTTACTTAACTGTTGTTTTAAGTGAAAATTTTGTTTTTTGAGATGTTGCTCTATATATAAACTAAAATTAGTGTTATTTTAACACCAAGAGGAGTCAAAGTGCAAAAAAAAAAATAAAAATAAAAAATCATTTTTCAGAGTTCTTATATTGCCTTCACCGAGAATCGAACTCAGGTGTCTTCAATGCCCGTGTCTACCATGATGACATCATATTTCTGCTTGCCGGCGTCTAACTACAGTAATGACAATATCTTCGTTGTTGCATAAACTGCAGGAGTTTGTTGTTTTTAAAATGACAGTTCTTTCGCTGTTGAATCAACTAGAGGAAGTTGTTCCTCAAAATGGCTCTAAAATGATCCAAAAATGATTCCAAAAAGAACCTTAAATAAACCCAAAATGATCCGAAAATAACTACAAAATTATCCAAAAATTATCCCTAAATGACCCTAAAATAATCCCAAAACGAACTCAAAAAGGGCCTCAAATGTTCCCAAAATGACCCAAAAATTATCCCAAAACGATCCAAAAATGATGCGAAAATTTCCCAAAATATTCCAAAATTGAACCCAAAATGATCTCAAAATAGCCCCAAAATTATCGTAAAGTGACCCCTAAATGATCCTAAAATAATCCAAATATGATCCCAAAAAATAAAATAAAAAAACAATACGGTAACCCTGGGCTGCAACCCTACTTGAAATTATTTTAGTTGGTATGTCGGCGAAAATACCTTTCATTTGAGACTCACATTGGCATATCTCGCTCCATAATTTAAAAAAAATTGAGATAAGTGGCAACCCTGTACACCCCCAAGTGTGGATAAGTAAGTGGATAGTTTTAAAATCAATCATGTCATCTAATTGCCAAATTTCATCCAAATCGTTCTCGGGAACAGAGATAGTACCAGATATACAAATATACTTCGGTAAAATGGTAACCCTGGGCTGCAACCCTAATTGAAATTATTTTAGTTGGTATGTCGGCGAAAATACCTTTCATTTGAGACTCATATTGGCATATCTCGCTCCATAATTTAAAAAAAATTGAGATAAGTGGCAACCCTGTACACCTCCAAGTGTGGATAAGTAAGTGGATAGTTTTAAAATTAATCATGTCATCTAAATGCCAAATTTCATCCAAATCGTTCTCGGGAACAGAGATAGTACCAGATATACAAATATACTTCGGTAAGGTGGCAACCCTAGGTGGCAGCCCTACTTGAAAATATTTTTTTTGACACAGAATTCAAAACACTTGATAAAAATACTTTTTTCCAGATTATTTATCAAGATTGACGAATTTATCAAGAGCACAGAATCGGGCGGTAAGTCAGTTTTACAAAATTTTGTTAATTAAAAACTGACAGAATCATGACTGTTCAATTAAAAATTGAATGCAGTTACTTCAACAAAAAACTCCGTTCAAACAACCAAAATTTAATCAATTTTACAGAATTTTGTCATTTGCAAAACAACAGTACCGGATTGTTGATGTTACCACTGTCATTTTTTTCTGTGTAGTACCAACAACAACAAACATTAATTTCATTTCCGTTTGTTTACTTCACTTCCTCCTAATGAAGCAAAACAGCACGTTTGTGTTATTTCAATTATTGGGGTTGCTTAATCATTCATTTACTCAGTTATACATATAAATATTTTCTTTGTCTGCCTAAGTCAATTAATACCAGAGGGACCTTGAGGTGACAAATCCCCAATCGTGACATACAAGAGTGTTTCTTTAGAGATGATTTTGGAGCAATAGCACTGATTTTCCCACTAACCATGAGTAAAACAGGGCTAGGGGTTGTATTGGTGAAAGAGTGGTCATCGCACCTATCAAATTATGTTATCTCTTTTTGCTACGTCGCTCACTAGCAAGTACCGAAGCAACAGCGTATGTGGTTAAGTCGTCGCTTTCAGTGAGAAACTGAGTATACTGATGATGATGATTATGGTACATTTGGATCTCAGATTATCGGACAATTGCCACACTGCGTGCTTAGGCCTGGAGTAAAATAACTGCTCCATTATTTCGTTGGCAGGTATCTAAGAGAAAGCGTACCAGAAAAATGTCTTAATCGTGCTAGGATCGAAAAAGAGAAGTTTCTCACACGCAAGGTAGTGATTGTGGCTTACTCAAATAGTAAATACTCCCTCTTTCTACTGGGTTAAATCACTTCAGCGAGATTGCCTTTGATAAGATATACATACATATTCATTTCATAAAATTTACTCATCACGTTGATTTGTTTTGTGGCCGTAGAGTCTGTGGTTGCCTCAGGTGTGTCTGGTATTTCTTTAGCTTAGTAGACAAGTTGTAGTTGATTTATTTTATCATTTAAATTAGTAGTGAAATAATTTAGTGTTTAATGCAATTATGTTGAATGTAAATAATTGATGACATAGCAAGTCGTTTTATGAGTTGGAGTTAAAGAGCTTTGTAGCGAATTTGAGTTTGGCAACTACAGCAACAATAAATGATTAAAGTGATTGAGGGTATTAAATTTGACACTTTAATAATGACGTTGTCAAATTTTGTCATTACGAGCAGCTGCTCACAAGAAATGTTTTTAGGCTGACAAATTTACTTACTTTAGTTCTTGGGATAAAATAATGCTTTAAGTTCTTGTCATAAAATCGATATCATGATATACGTGACCAGAGAAAAGGAAAAAAATAATTTTATAAATTTTTGTTACTTATAGAAAATATTTCGAAGTTTCCAAGCTTCTTTTCCAGATGGCTTTTAATTTAATTTAATTTGAATTAATATTGACTTTATTTATTTTATTTTATTTTATTTTATTTTTTATTTTATTTTATTTTATTTTATTTTATTTTATTTTATTTTATTTTATTTTATTTTATTTTATTTTATTTTATTTTATTTTATTTTATTTTATTTTATTTTATTTTATTTTATTTTATTTTATTTTATTTTATTTTATTTTATTTTATTTTATTTTATTTTATTTTATTTTATTTTATTTTATTTTATTTTATTTTATTTTATTTGATTTTATTTTATTTTTTTTTTATTTTATTTTATTTTATTTTATTTTATTTTATTTTATTTTATTTTATTTTATTTTATTTTATTTTATTTTATTTTATTTTATTTTATTTTATTTTATTTTATTTTATTTTATTTTATTTTATTTTATTTTATTTTATTTTATTTTATTTTATTTTATTTTATTTTATTTTATTTTATTTTATTTTATTTTATTTTATTTTATTTTATTTTATTTTATTTTTTAATCGGCAGGGTTGGGCCACTTTGAATTAAAAACTATTCAATTAAAAAATAAAAAAATATTCATGAAACGGCCCCGAAATGACCCTGAATCAATCCCATAAAGATCCCGAAAGAGATCCGACATGTGCCCCAAACACTCCTGAAAAGATCCCGAAAATGGTCCTTAAGTGATTTCGAAATAATCCCAAAGTGTTCCCAAAACATTCCCAAAATGATGCGCAACTTATCCCGAAACAATCCCGAAATAGCCCCAAAGCGATCCCGATAAGTCCCAATATAATCTCACAAATGATCTTGGATTGATCCCAAAACAGTCACGAAATGATTCCGAAACAGTCCCGAAATTATACCTAAAATAATCCCTAAGTGATCCCCAAATAATCCCAAAGTGATCCCAAAACCCTCCCGAAATGATACCGAAACAGTCGCAAAGTGATCCCGAACAATCCCGAAATAGCCCGAAAGCGATCCCGAAAAAGTCTCCAAATAATCCCGAAAGTGTTCTTGAAGTAATCCCAAAACAGTCCTGAAATGATTCTGAAACAGTCCCTAAATTATCCCCAAAACAGTTCGGAAAATGATCCCAAAAATGTTCTCGAAGTGATCCCGAAACAGTCCTCAAATGATACCGACAATGGTGCCCAAGTGATCCCGAAAGAATCCCCAAATGAGTGATGAATTACAAGTCATTTTCTTAAGAATCACATTCATCACTTTGATTTTTTTGAATAACTAACACTATTTTACAAATAATTAATTTGAAAAAAGTACCGAATATCTTGGTGTACATATATGCGTGAATTGGCACTGACATGCCGAGCTCTGAACATATTTTTAAAAATTTTGTATGGGTAGGTTTTCGAGATATCGGTAATTTTGTGTTTTTTCAGGTATCACTTCATTCAAAAATTCTTTTCGACAATGTTAAAAAAGCGATTGACGCTGGCAATACTTCGTTCGAAAGGAAATCAAAATATGCTTCCAACGACGTATAATATGTAGGGGTGGACCAAACCTTCGCCATCATTTAGTATTTTCAAAGGAATTGCTATTGTGTAAAGATTTTTGGCTACATATTAGTAATGGAATTTGTACATTTGTTCTAAACTAGACGGTACTTAAGTGTAAGTATGCATGTAAGCTTGCATTTGAATTTATATCCATAACAACATACCTTTACCACGCACTCTCCCTTTAATAACTCTCATTATAACACTACATAAGCATATCAAATAACAGCATTTGCAAATGTAACACAGAATAGCTGTGTACCCCCTTCTTTTATGCATTACACTTTGGTGTACACCACGGCGTATACGTAATCTGCATTTCCACATACCCATTTTTGATGAGCACTTTGTAGAGTAACGCATACTACATTATTTATTACAACTTCATACATTAATGACAGCGCGCTATTGTCATGCGTTTCTCGGAGAGATAATGCGAAAGTGCGATGAGGGAAAGATTTAAAAGCATTTATGACAATGGTGTAATGTGTTTAATGTAAATCAGAGTGGTTGTGTGTGCGTGTGTCTCGGTGCAGCAACTCAGTGTTTATTAATATTTTAATAGGATAACACACATGTGCGATTATACTCTCCAAAAGGAAGAGATTGAACTCAGTAAGGGAAATATTGAGGTGGGAAATAATTTTTTTCCAAAAATTCCAGTTGGGTATATTCCTATACTCCTATACGTAACTTTGTTGTTGCTCTGTAAAATATTCGCATACATGTGTCATAAACAAAAACAAAAAAATAATAGCTCATCGACAAAAATCAGCTTACAACAGCATTTCTGTTTGCTAAACGTTTGCAAAGTATATCGTTTGTCTGTTTTCAGTCTGGCATTGACGATATTTGCTCCTCTGGCTTTTCTGTGCACTATAAATTTGTTACACCAAACACCTCAGGTTGCCTCTGTTTTACAACAAACTGCATATTTATGTATACACTTATTTATAATAATGCCATATTACTATGACAACTAAGCAGCTTAGATGCCTGGCATACTTTTATGTGAACATTTTGTTTCAAATACTTTAATGATAAAATAACGCCAAAAAGTATGCAATAATTTTGTTTATATAGAATGTGAAGGGGAAAGTTGTGTCGCTGTGGCAACAAGTAATGAGTTTTAAAATTTATTATTATTATTAGCTGAATTTGTATGACTTCAGTTGAACTTGCTTAAGTGGAATTAGTAATACTAGAAGATATGGAACAAAAGAATTTGTAATTATTTGTATGATTTTAGGTAGAATTTTGTAGATGATAATGAAACTTTACCTGTCATGGTAGCAAAAAATGGTTATTCTTTTTCAAACTTACGTTGACTTAAATTTTTGTTTAATAATTCAAACTTTGGTTTGGGAGCAATTTCAAAAACTTCTATGGAGATACATACATGCAAACAACTGCGCCTAAAATTATGCAATATAATATTTTTAAGTAAAGGCAGCTAAGAGTTTAGGTTAGGGTTAGGTTCAAGTGGTTGCCGCAGAGGCACACTTAGGCCAGTATTAAAAGGCCCGTTGTGATACCACCAACACTAGGAAAGTCAGTTTTGGGACCCTGCCATATGGAAAATCCCGGTAAGAGTTTACGAGAGGATGATTCCGTGCCTTAAATTGAAAAAAAAAAAAAAAAATAAAATAAATAAATAAAATGAAAAAAAACTAAATAAAACTAAAAAAAAAAAAATAAAAAAGTTGAAAATATTAAAAAAATTAATAATTGGAAAAAAAATGAAAATAAAATTAAATAAAATGTAAAATGTAATAATAAATAACAAAAAAATAAAATTAAACAAAGTAAAATAAAAATAAAAATAAAAAAATGAAAATAAGATTAAATAAAGTTAAAAAAAGCAAATAAAATAACATATAATGAAAAAAAAAGTAAAAATATATTAAAAAAATAAATTAAAGTAAAATGAAACAGAATAAAACCAAATAAAAAAAAAATAATTAAAAAAAAATAAAAAAAAAACAAAACTAAACAAAATAAATAAGATAAAATAAAAAAACGAAATAAAACAATACAGTAAAAAAATAAAATAAAAAATTAAAGAAAAATTAAAAAAAAAAAAATAAAATGAAACCAAATGAAATAAAAAAAGTATGAAACAAAATAAAATATAACAAAAAATAAAAGTAAAATACAAAAAAATAAAAATAAAATTAAATACAAAAAAAAAACGAAAATAAAGTATAAAAAAATTAAATAAAATAAAATGAAACCAAATAAAATAAAATAAAACAACAAAATAAAATAAAAAAACTAAAAAAATAAATTAAAAAAAATTTTAAAAAGTTCTAATGAATTTCATAATAATAAACAAAATAAAATAAAAAAATGTAAGTAAAAAAAATAAAACAAAAAAAAAAATATTAAAAAAGTGAAATAAAATAAGATGAAAAAAAAAAATTATTAGAAATAAAATAAAATAAAATAAAAAATGTAGTAAAAGAACACAGAAAAAGAGATGAAAAATATGAAATAAAACAAGTAAGGAAAGCTATATTCGGCTGTGCCGAAGGCTATATACCTTTCATGAATAAGCGTCCCGTTTTGCACTATTCGATCCCCAGTACAGCCTGTGTGAATTTAATTTAAGCTCATACCGAAATTATCGGAACTATCGATTATATGGGGCGATGTGTTATGTTGGTCCAATATCATTAATTTTTCACACCGATATTCCACATTCTAAAAGAGCAATAGTTACCGATTTTCCCGTTCCTACCTATCTAATTACATTAGTTATTTACCAAAATCCGTTTATCGGAACAATCGATTGTATGGGAGCTATGTGAAATATTTATCTCATCTCAATGATTTTCAACATCGATATTTCGCATACAAAAATAGCAACACTTACAAAATTTCACGTTACTAGCTCTTTAATTACAGAAGTTATAGCCCGAAATCCGTTTATCGGAACAATCGATTGTATGGGAGCTATGAGTAGTTTTAGTTTGCTGGTTCCGACGAACGATTATTCTCATATAAAATAACGCCTCCATACCAAATTTTATTGAGATATCTCTAAAATTGAGGGATTAGTTTGCGTACAAACAGACGGACAGAGGGACGGACAGGCGAACATGGCTAAATCGGATCAGCTCATCGTCCTGATCATAACGGTATACTTATCAGTGGGTCTATCTCTTCTTCTTCTCATACTTATAAGCATCAGACCAAAGTTATAATACCATTTCATGTTCATAAAAAAATTAATCTAAATAAAAGGAAAAAAAACTTAACAAATTATCAGAAAAAAAAAACAAAAAAAACAACGTAAACCAAATAAAATAAAAAAAAATAAAAAATTAAAAATTAAAAAAATTAAAAAAATGCAAAATTAAATCAAATTAAATAAAAGATCGGTAATTTTCATATCCACTGTTCTACGATTGGATCCCCTATTAATATTTTAAAACCGCCAGTGAACACATTAAAATTTACTGTGCTAATATGCGCATTTATGAAACTCTTTACATATACAAATAGAATTACGTATGTATGTATGTATATTAGGGTGATTCAAATAAAAAATTTTTGGTTTTTTTTCGGTCTTACCCCCTGAAACTTTAGGTATTAACGAGAAAATAAGCCTTGCAAAATATTAGCGCTCTAACTTAACCCTTAGGGGTGGCTATTTTTTTTCAACCTTTCCCATACATTTTATATGGGGAAAAATTGTATTTTCTTCAAAGTGAATTTTCTTTCAATTTTTTTAAATTTTTTGAAAATATTTTTACATACTCTTAAAGTTGAAGCTTTGAAGCTTCCAAAATGGTAAGCCATGTGCGAATATCTTAACTATTAAAATAATTACAGCCATTTAAAATTTACTAAATTTTATACGTGTTACTCTGTATGTGTGTGCAATAGTACAAAACTCAGCCATTTTCAAATGGCTGTAATTATCTTAATAGTTAAGATAATCGCACATAGCTGACCATTTTGGAAGCTTCAAAGCTTCAACTTTAAGAGTGTGTAAAAAAATTAAAAAAAAAGTTTCAAAAATTAAAAGAAAATTCAAAAATATAGCCACCCCTAAGGGTTAAGTTAGAGCACTAATATTTTGCAAGGCTTATTTTCTCATCAATACCTAACTTTTTAGGGGGTAAGACCAAGTCGTCATTTTTTTTGAATCACCCTAAGGTAAATATCTGTTAAATTGCTGAGTGCATACGTTTTTTTTTGATAACCTGTACAAGATTAATTAACGAAAGCATAAATAAATGATAAATGATGAAAGCTGAATTTATTTATCAAGTTAATTAAAATTGCACACATCATTTTTGTATGCGGTTATTGATGCATTTGATGGCTTGATGATGAAAAACAAAACGCAAAAATTATTTTAAATGAAAGAGATGCAAGGTTTTTCGCGACTACATGTATGAACGTTTATGACTGGCTGAGGAATGTAATAGGAGGGGGAAAGTTCCTAAAATATTACAATAGTTCCTATCTCACCTTATAAATTCATTCAAGTTTTCTTCTCCTATTTATCGATTTCATTTAATTTTTTTGGGCATGTCAATATTTTTCTATTTTTCAAAACATTTCAAAATTCAAGTTTGATGCAATTTCATGTAAAAAAATAAACAAAAAAATTGCGTGAAATAAAATATACCCCAATCATCATCTCTAGAAAAAGCGTGCGAAAAACGCAGTGATAGCGCCTGCCTGCGCTTAGTTCCAAATTTAGGCAGACTGACAGAAAAACATATTCAATATGTCCAATACAACTGCTTGTATACGAAAGCTGCAGAGAAAGTCAGAAGACGCTGAGCAAGGTGCAGAACAACCGACTGTCGCTAGCACTTCAAAGGCAACGATAAAGCCGGACTTTGAGTATTTAGTGCCTGATAATGTTTTTGGACACTTGCAAGAGACTAAAAGAGCAGAAAATGGATTGGGCCTTGGGTGTAGCGTTAAAAAGAAGATAAGCCGCCTAGTACTTACAGAAGATGGGAAAGATGAAGGAGAGCTTAATGAAATTTTATCGCAACAGGTATGAAGATACTAAGCAAAGGTGGAAAAGAAAACTAAATAGGCAGAGGAAAGGAAAGATAAATGTATTTGAACATTAAAAGGATGAGGCAGAGAGTGAAAAAGTATTTGCGACAGGAAAAGGAAGAGTTATAAGAAAAAGAGGGAAATTGATAAGGATGAGAAGAGTGTGATGGAGGTAGAGCGGGAAGACATAATATTAATATTTTCCCCATAACCAATCTCTACCTTTGAATTTTTATAAGGACAACAGGATCCCTTACAAGGATATTGAAAAAACGTATTTACGAGACAAAGACATTGGAGTTTCAAAGTAGTTTAGTAGATTGCGTAACAATATTTTTTCTAGCAAAAATAATTGTGTATATCTTAAAATTTTGCAATTTAGTACACTTCGTATAGGTCATACACGGCGTATGAGTAACAATTAGTTATTCAAGTAAGAAAAGTTCATATAAATTGTATTCATATTTTGGTTGATAACTGAGAAACGGATTGAAATATCGAAATAAAACTTACACTACGTTCAGCCTCTCATGAAAACCTTACATTTGATATCCATATTACAATAAATTTCTGGACATCTCCTGTTCATCTCCTGTGCATCCGTCCATTACATTTCCACAAATCCTTTTGTATTTTTATTTTATTTAGCGTTAAGTGATCTTGTGGCCACTTAATTTCCGTACACTTCAGCTTTATGTTTGTGTGCCACATTTTGCTATTAGAAAATTTTCCCACAATTACCTATTCGTATTTTTTTTTTGCCTTTGCATTATTTCCCTTCTAAAAGCTGGAAAATGAAGCAGGAGGAGTGCACGCATAATTATTTCCATCATTTCGCTTTGTTCTACTAAAATATTGTTTGCCTTGTGATACATATTTTTCAAGTGTGGTTATTCTTTTATTATTTTCGCGGTCCCCTTTGTTAGGGGACTCATTCGTTAACGAATGCAATGTGGTTTTAATTAAGTTTGACTGTTGGTGATAATGATGTGAGGTTTGACGGGCTAAAATTGGAACATTTTATAGTGTGCCAATTCTTTTGATGGTGAACTCAGATATGCATTTCAAAGAGATAGAATTTAATTAAATGAAATGTGAGCTAATATTATAACTAAGAAACGGGTTTTGGTTGTTTTGAAATTCTTTACTATTTTTACTTATAAGCTTTTTCCATCGAATATTTCAAATAATATACTCATCTGATTTTCTATTCTTTCAGGTATGTGCAGTTAAATAAATTTAAATATATAAAAAGCAAAAACAAAGTAAGTACAAATTTAATTTAATCTAATTTTAGTTAATTTATTTAATTTAACAGAGATTAAGGTAATTGAATCGAAATTATTTTAATTTATTTTTTTTTTCTAATTTATTTCCTTTTTATTAATTTTTATTTTACTTTATTTTATTTCATTTTATCTTATTTTTTTACTTAATTTAATTTTGTTTAATATAATCTTATTTTATTTCATTATTTTATTAAATTTAATTTTAATTTATTTTATTTTATTTTATTTATTTTTTTTTTATTTTTTTTATTTTATTTTATTTTATTTTATTGCATTTCATTTTTTTAAGTTTTTGTTTACTTAATTTAATTTAATTTTATTTAATCCTATTTTATTTCATTTCATTTTACTTTATTTTATTTTATTTTATTTTATTTTTTTTTATTTTATTTTATTTTATTTTATTTTGTTTTATTTTATTTTATTTTATTTTATTTTATTTTATTTTATTTTATTTTATTTTATTTTATTTTATTTTATTTTATTTTATTTTATTTTATTTTATTTTATTTTATTTTATTTTATTTTATTTTATTTTATTTTATTTTATTTTATTTTATTTTATTTTATTTTATTTTATTTTATTTTATTTTATTTTATTTTATTTTATTTTATTTTATTTTATTTTATTTTATTTTATTTTATTTTATTTTATTTTATTTTATTTTATTTTATTTTATTTTATTTTATTTTATTTTATTTTATTTTATTTTATTTTATTTTATTTTATTTTATTTTATTTTATTTTATTTTATTTTATTTTATTTTATTTTATTTTATTTTATTTTATTTTTTTAAATTTTATTTTATTTTATTTAATTTTTATTATTTTTTATTTTACTTTATCTTATTTTATTTTATTTTATTTTTTAAATATTCGAAATCCAGCAGAAAATGTATTGACTTAGACAAAAAGGCAATCAGTCATGAGAAAGTAAAACAGGTGTAAATGACAACCTGGGGGTCAATTGCAGGAACACTGTTAGCAGAAAACACATTTTAGTAGTGAACATTTTTTACTTTCCAAAAATGTTTATGATTAATGATGTTAAAGTGCAACGAAAATACGAACTTAATCAACTTTTCGCAAGTAGTTAATGAGTACGCATGCACCTATCAATATACTTACATATAACCTTTTCAACATACATTCCTCTAACATCAGCTTTATAACCTTGACTGTGCATTACTAACTTACAGAAAATTAATGAATACAACTCGAGAATGGCTGACAAGTCAAGATGTTCCAAAGAACAATCGGAAAGTTTTTGATAGTCAATGAAAAAAAAAAAACATGAAAAAGTTGTGTTCAACGAAGCGCAGGAAATTAATTGAGAAAATGTTGCAATTTTTTGATGCGTCAGACAGGCAACCCAGTAAACAAAAGGACTCGAACGTGGACGTAATTTAGATTGAGCGACATTTGCGATGAAGTCGACAAGAATTAGAGAATAAATACAAATTACTATTTTGCTACTTAGAAGCCCCTTTATTATACCTACTGCGAAAGAAAAACTTTTTCTTAAAAAAAATTTACAGATCGGATTTATATGCAAAAAAAAGTTTACACCGCAAAAAGTATGTTTTGGATATTCATTTTACTTCAATAGAGGTTTGATTGTGAGAACTGCAGGTGTAATAATTCATTCCATATTTCCTTCAAATAAGTCCGCTGCATACTTTTAGGCTCATCTTTTGCACATACTTAATCCGAAGTATGTTTTTGATTCGAAGTTGAAGTAGAGGTATTACTTAATCAGAAGTAGCAGTAACACTTAACCTTCAAGTTCGATTGAAAATTTTTATTAACCTTTGTTTTGTGAAAGCTCGTTTTCGCTTAAAGACATTTTCTTTCAGTATCTGCTGGTACACAACCTCCTTCTTACTTATGTATGTATATACGTTGCTACACTTAATTTAAAATTCTCAAAATATTTTCTCTTACTTCCAAGGTGGTCCAACTTTTGAAAAGGAACAAAAACGGCCATTAGCATCAAATTATGTTTGAATTTTTTATTTCACTTCAATTTGCGCATCATTTAAGCGTTTTTTTTGGCGCATCTGCATAAATTAATCGAACGCGACACCCTGTATTTTTTTTTCCAAGTTTATTACTACCTCATCTCTTTTTCGTTTTCCTAGAGCGCCACAAGCGTAATTATGTTAAAATACTTCTTACACCTGCTCCGCTCTCCTCTTCATTTTTTATTCTCTATGCTTTCAATTTTCTAGCTGATACATTAAGTGTTGCATAGTTAGAGGCGCTACAGTGTTGTACGGCGCTTAATTGGCAGCAACTTTAATTTCGTTAGTTTTCTATTACACCTCTGTTGCTGTGTTGCTAAGTTATTTATTTTTAGAGCGCTATAACTTTTTCAATTTTTTTTTTTAACTACCATCTACTAATTTAGTTGTTTTAATTGCTGTGTTTAACTAGCATTTGTTTTTTTGTTTTTGCTATTTTTACAGTTTCAGTTTTTTACTATTAGATTTTTTGCAAGATTTTCTTTTAAGTATTTCCTTAATTTTCTTTGTAGCCCTCGTAATTAAGTCACTTGTTGCATTTTAATTCCACCATTTTCATTTGGCTACATTCTGGCATCTGCAACTAACTGCTTTGATCTCAAGTTTCTATTCACAAAGTGCTTTTGTGCCGTTGTTTTCCCCAATTGCCATTCCTATTTACTGACTTCTTAGTGAAGTTACATTTTCTCTCAAAGAATTTTTTGATTTCTTTTGAACAATTTTACTTTTTGTATTTGCGTTTTTTTGCATTCTCCCTTTTTTCTGGAATGTATTAAACTTTCCTTGATGGGTTTTGTGTTTTTTTGTGCGCTCTCATAAACACGCAAAACGTTCGTTTGTTTCTCTTTTTCCCCTTTTTGTGTTTTAATTACACTCACAAGTAGCTTTCTGATGTGAACACGGTTTCAGCAGGAACCATGAGGATTAGAGCGTCCCAAAAATATATGAAAAAAACTGAGGTTCGAAATTTCTATATCGATGCGTTTTAGCCCAAATAACATGTTTTATTCTTCGAGGATAACGGCAACCCGTGCCGATTTCAGTTAGTTTTTCCCAGCAGCTTATACTAAGCTCGCAAAAAGTCTATAAAGGCATAACATATATCCATCTTTGAATTTTTTTAAGGACAACAGGATTCTTTGCAAGAATATTGAAAAAACATTTTCACGAGAAAAGAACATTGGAATTTCAGAAGTATTTTAGTATATAGCGTGACAATATGTTATTTAGCAAAAATAGATCTGTATATCTTGAAATTTTGCAACTATAGCGCACTTTTTACAGGCCATACACGGCGTATGAGTAACATTTAGTTTTACAAGTATGAAAGGAACAGGCAAATTGTGTTCATGTTTTGGTCGATGTCTCCGAAACGGATTGAGATGTCGAAATATAACTTACACTGCTATCAGGCTTACATGAGTATGCGTTTAAATAAAACAACTTTAATTTTTTGGAACATTCTAATAGGGATCTGTATATGCCTACCATAAAGGAATAAAATTGAATGTCTGTGAATAATTAA
Organism: Campiglossa producta; assembly: GCA_964058755.1. Classification (NCBI taxonomy): domain Eukaryota; kingdom Metazoa; phylum Arthropoda; class Insecta; order Diptera; family Tephritidae; genus Campiglossa; species Campiglossa producta. The sequence goes on from CAXKVI010000136.1 coordinate 116,431, forward strand.
AATGCTATGGAACCTACAGGGTATATACAAAGCAAAAAAGGTTTAATAACAACAAAAAAAATAAAATAAATTAAAAAAAAAATAATAATGTGAAAAAAATTATAAATATCTTAAAATAAACAAAAAAATTTAATAAACAAAAAAAAAATTAAGAAATATTATGTATAAAAAAATTACAAAAGGATAAAGTGAGATAAATAAGGAAAAAAAAAATTAAATTAAAACAAAAATGAAGAAATAATAAAAAAGAAACAAAAAAATCAATTAAAAAAAAACTAATGACGGCGATATACCAACATCGTTATCATAACCTCCAACCTACAGTTTTTTGCTACACCACGGTGCACAGTGGGAAATAATTGAAGTTTACTGTTCATAATCCTCTACAGCCTTCATTTTTCATCCGATTTTGATATTTTTTTTTTTTTAAACGAAAGATTTTGAGATTTGCAAGAGCATAGCTCCGCCCGATTTTTGAATTTTGGTTTGGAAAATGGAAGATTTTGAAAAAACGATATTATCCTGCTTCAGTTAGCAAAGTTTATTTTAAAAAACCTGTTTCAAAGTGAAGGTTAGAGTAATATGAAACAAAAAAAATTATCATTTGGAAATTTTGAAAAAGTTAAAAAAAAAATGTTAGAGCAAATTCTGGACTATTAGTAAAAAAAAATTTTAATTTTGTTTTTTCTATAATTTGAGCATGCAGTTTTATAGGTTATAAATTTTGAGTATGATGAAGTGCAAATTTTAGGAAGCTAGCTGTTTTTTTGTCTTGTATTACTCTTTCTATCATTTTGAATTATTTTTTTTTTTAAATAATCTTGGCTAACTGAAGCAGGGTAATATCGTTTTTGCAGAATTTTCCGTTTTCCCGCACTTTGCACCAAAAAACATAATTAAACAAACCGAAATTCAAAAATCGGGCAAGAGCATAGCTGAAAATCTTTCATTTAAAAAAAAATTATCAAAATCGGATGAAAAATGAAGGCTGTAGAGGATTATGAACAGTAAACTTCAATTATTTCCCACTGTGCGGCGGCCGCCGTTATAAATACAGATAAAGTAAAATAAAAAAAAAAATATTAAAAAAAAAACAAAAAAAAAAAATTTAATATGTAAAAAAAATAAAAAAAAAAATATAATGTAAAATGAAAAAATATGAGAAAAAGATAAAGTGAAATAAATAAGAAAAAATTGTTTTTATTAAAACACTAAATAAAATAATATTAAAAAAATAAATAAAAAAAAATTAAAAAAATTAAAAACAAAATAAATAAAATAATATAAAAAATAAAGTAAAATAAAAAAAATTAGAAAAAAATTCAGTTAAATAATAAAATCAGCTACCACAACCCTTGCTCTATTCCCAACTTTCTCATTATCTTCTTCCGTTTGCTGTATCTAATAATTTCGCAGCGTGTAAAAATTCAACAAAACGTTTACAAATACATAAGCAAAAAAGGAACATATTTACAAATATTTTCATGTAACATTCTCACTGAGTATTTCCCCACCATCACCATCAATCATTCAAAGCTTCTAACAGCGCCAAACATAAATATTTCATTGCACTCTATTACGTGATTTCAAACAATAGAACATTTGGGAATACGTACCAACCAACAGCACAAACATTTAAACTTTTACACTGACCAAAGTAAATGGGGGCAAAAACGAGGTCAGAAAAAAATATTTGTAAAACTGCGGGAAATGTTGAAGCACTGTTGACATTGACGGCAACTGATTGGCAACAGAAAAAGCATGATTCGTTAAGGCGTGCAATAACATCCGCCCCGTGAAGTATGCTACATGTTGAAAGCATGTTTCTCATACACTCACGTAAAGCAGTATCCCCGTGGGACCGATGATGGGCATGTGCTCTTATTCATTTTCGATATCACCCTTTTGGGGGAAAATATAACGGCCGCTTAGCACTAAAATCATCCCATTTGGTTTCCAGCGCCTTCGCTCATATCGTCCTTTTCAAATATCTGTAAGTTGGTGTTGGTGCAGAAATATCCAGCACCCATGTCCGGTAGGGCTTGCACTTGTGCTTATGTAAAGCCTTCTGATGTAAAGCTATGCATCGTAAGCGATTTGCATTTTTTATAAATATTCAATAGCCTGGCATTTTTAAAACCACTTTGGGGCGTAAAAATGGTAAAAAATATTTTTTATACAGCCCATCCTTATGCATGTAAGGGCGTATGTGTACCATATGCACTAAATATTTGAGTCAAACTTTATTTATTCATTTCACTCTCAGCAAACAGCGCACTAGTAACACTCTCGTTCGAAAAAAAAATTCAAAAAAATTGTTAAATTTTCGCAAGCACACACACTAACTTTCAAAGATCCTGAACATATTTTGCATTGAATGCATTTTTTTTTTGTGCAACATTGTTTTGTCAGGAAGTTTTACGTATGGTGTGTTTTCCAACTTTTCCCCTTCAACCTAATTTCTATTGTTAGCAAAACTGCTCATATTGGAATTGCATTTTGTGCAACAGCTTTTGGATTTTTTTATTGATCTCTTTCTCACTCAGCAACTCGTTATTTGCTTGAGGTGAAAGGTGTTTATGAGGGCCTGAACGTAGTGTAAGTTTTATTTCAATATCTCAACTCGTTTCGGGGATATCAACCAAATTATGAATAAAATTTTCCTGAACTTTTCTTACTTGAATAACTACATGTTGCTCATACGCCGTGTATTACAAAGAAAAAGTGCACTATAATTGAAAAATTTCAAGATATACAGAATCATTTTTGCTAGAAAACATATTGTTGCGCAATATACTAAAATACATGTAAAATTCCAATGTCCTTTTCTCGCGAATACGGCTTTTCCAATATCCTTTTAAGTGATCCTGTTATCCTTATAAAAATTCAAAAGTGATGATTCGTTTCGCAGTGCTTTATGTATGGGCAACATATTTAAGTGACATAGTTTTCGAAGCCTTAATTGACATTTTTGCGAACTTAGTATAAGCTGCTAGATAAAATGTTAATTAAAAATCGGCAGGGGTTGCCGTTATCCTAGAACAATAAAGCAACGCACACACGCTATTTAGACTAAAACGCTCCGATATATATAGAGGGTATGCATTTCAAATTTCGAACCAAAATTTTACAAATTAACAAATTTAAATAGAGCACAAAAAATTAAGTAGAATGCGAAAAAAAAACATAAAACAAGAAAAAAAAAATTAAAAAAAAATTAAAAAAAAATTAAAAAAGTACGATAAATTAACTAAAAAACAAAACAAAAAAAAATTAATAAATAAAATAATACAGGCAAATGCTGCTAAATCAATGACATTTTCATTTTGCCTTACATGTGTATGTATGTAACCCAGCAGCGAAACCTCAAACTAGTCAGAAAAATACGAGTATACAACTACAATTTTCTGGCCGTATTCATACTAGACAGGAAATATCCATTTCATATTAGTATACAACTAAATTTTTCTGGATGAAATCATACCAGTTAAAAAAAAAGAAAATTCATTCGTTTCGTTTGCTTCTTTTTCCCTTATAATTCACAGATGCTTTTTCGTGACATGGTAAATA
>CAXKVI010000136.1:125000-137000 GCA_964058755.1 Campiglossa producta
ACGAATTTACGGTCATTTACCCTCAAATTCGCAACGATTTTGCATAAAGCGTTAAAATATGTGTTCATATTAAGAACTCGCAGTAGGAGCACGAAATAAAAAAAAAAAATAAAAAATAAATAATATAAAATAAAATAAAAAAAAAATGAAATAAAACAAAAAAAAATAAAATAAAAAAAAAAAATTAAATAAAATAAAATAAAACAAAATAAAATAAACTAAAATAAAATAAAATAATAAAAAATAAAGTAAAATAAAATAAAATGAAATAAAATAAAACCAAATAGAATAAAAAAAAAATAAAATAAAATAGAATAAAATAAAATAAAATAAAATAAAATAAAATAAAATAAAATAAAATAAAATAAAATAAAATAAAATAAAATAAAATAAAATAAAATAAAATAAAATAAAATAAAATAAAATAAAATAAAATAAAATAAAATAAAATAAAATAAAATAAAATAAAATAAAATAAAATAAAATAAAATAAAATAAAATAAAATAAAATAAAATAAAATAAAATAAAATAAAATAAAATAAAATAAAATAAAATAAAATAAAATAAAATAAAATAAAATAAAATAAAATAAAATAAAATAAAATAAAATAAAATAAAATAAAATAAAATAAAATAAAATAAAATAAAATAAAATAAAATAAAATAAAATAAAATAAAATAAAATAAAATAAAATAAAATAAATTAAAATAAAATAAAATAAAATAAAGTAAACTAAAAAAATAAAATAATATAAAATAAAATAAAATAAAATAAAATAAAATAAAATAAAGTAAAATAAAATAAAATAAAATAAAATAAAATAAAATAAAATAAAATAAAATAAAATAAAATAAAATAAAATAAAATAAAATAAAATAAAATAAAATAAAATAAAATAAAATAAAATAAAATAAAATAAAATAAAATAAAATAAAATAAAATAAAATAAAATAAAATAAAATAAAGTAAAATAAAAAAATAAAATAAAATAAAATAAAAAATAAAATAAAATTATATTCGAAAACTAAAAGAAAAAAAGAAATAAATTGATAGAAAGATAAATAAAATAGAATAAATAAAAAATTCCAAAATAAAACAAAAAGAAATGTACAAAATATAAATTAAAAAAGTATAAAAAATAAATAAAATAAAAAAAACTAAATTAAAAAAAAGTAAAAGTATAATAGGATGAACTAAATGAAATAAAGCTAAATAAAACAAATCAAAACAGAACAAAACAAAACAAAACAAAATATTATTAATTTCATTTTATTTCTTTTTATTTGACTGTATTCATTTTTTTACTCCATTTTATTATTTTTTTTATTTTAATTTTTTATTTTTAGTTTTTAAGTTTTGTTTTTATTATTTTTATATATTTTTTTTTTGGTTTGTTAAATAACTGAATATATTTCCTCTTCATCAAATACTTTTTTTACCAGCAATCATGCAAATCACCTTTTTTATTTGTTTAAAAGTTTCACCACTAAATAGGCACACTTCCTCACTTCAAACGAACTACAAACTCTCAACCACTTTGTGAAATGACATAAGCTTCCTTGCATACTTACTTACATACATACATACGAAGTTGACATATTTTACATACACAAACAAAAAAGGTATAAGCGAACCTACATACAAAGGCTCATAACAAGAGACAAGCTAAAAAGTTTAAAGTGCACTTATTTTATCATTTTACAACGAACATACTAAAAACTTAGATATATGTAGATAAGCACAATCAGGTCCTTTGGGAAGCGACCAACACTACATTAGTAGCCAATTTGAACTTGAGTAATGGTAAAAGCGTAAAAGTTTGAGTGAGAACGTGTGCTTAAGACTTACTTTTTTTATACTACTTTGAGCAATTTCTAATATAAAAATACACTTACTAGCTTTTGTACTACTATCAAGAAATAGCATTTTTTGGAGTGAAACTTTTTTTGCAGTGTAAGAACTTTGATGAGTCCATCAACCCGCACATCACAAATTTTCTTTGCCTTATTATTGATTCTACCTAATCTATTATTCAAAATATTTCTTTGCTTCTTCAGCTGGTATCAAAATTACTACACTACTTTACTTTTACAACTATTTAAAAATAGCTTCAGTTACATTGTGCTGAGCTTTATCAACGTTAAAAGTATGACCCAAATTCTATCAAATAGCCCGCAATGTCCCGCTGTGCCCATTTTAACTGTAAAACTCCAGCAACAGGGCAAATTGAAATCACAACGCGTACAATTTATAATCAAATCCATTTGAAGCTGCATCACTCCTCTCCATTCTTTTACTGCATTTACTACAATTGTAAAATTATATTTGCGGTTCAACCAAGTGTAGCACGTAACATTGTATAACAAGTGCACCCTAGCGGCCGGAAAATGTAATTTATGGAAGCATTGTGTTTTCTGAGGGTGTAATGCATTTGTATGTGTGTGTGGAGTTAGTGACTGCCATGTGTGAGTGGAAAGTTTCGCTGCATTGTATTGAATTACGAAAAAAAAAAAAAATTGAATAAACAAATATACATTACAATAAATGCAATGCAGTGGCAGTGCTTTGGTAATTCGAAAAAAATCGCACAATAAAGCAAATTAAATAAAAATGAAAATAAAAATAAAAATACATATTTGTTGGGAGTTTATATGAAATCAATTCATTTGGTAGCAGAAATGGCAGGAAGTTGCAGTCGCAATCGTTGCTCATGTGGTTTAAGTGAAAACAAAATGCTTTATCACACGCATCAAAATGTGATATGTTATTACATTAGCGTGCTCCATAAAAGAAAAGGGTAGATTAAAAAAAAATTAAAAAATATAAAATAAAATAAAATAAAGCATAAAATTAAATTAAATGAAATAGAATAAAATAAAATAAAACAAAATAAAAAAATAATAAAAAAATAAAATAAAACAAAATAAAAAAAATAAAAAAATAAATAATATAAAACAAAACAAAATTATATTAAAAGAAAAAAAAAATAAAATTGCATAAAATAAAAAAAAAAAAAAATGAAAAAAAAAATTAAAAAAACGGGGAAAAAATTAAATTATATAAAAATAAATTGAAAAAAAGAACAAAAAAAAAATAAAAAAAATTTAAATTGAATAAAATAAAATGAAAAAAGAAAAAATAAATAAAATAAGTAAAATAAAACAAATAAAATAAATAAAAAAATAAAATAAATAAAAAATCAATAAAAATTAACTAAACTAAATAAAATGAAAACAAATAAAAAAATTAATTAAATAAAAAAATGCAAAAAAAACAAATAAACAAAATATAAAACAAACAAAAATTATTTTAATTAAAAAAATAATAATAAAATTGAATAAAATAAAATGTAAAAAAAAAATAAATAAAATAAAACCGTATAAAAGTAAATAAATAAACTAAATAAAATAAACTAAAATTAAAAATAAAAAAGAAAAAAAAATTAAAAAATATAAAAAAGAAAATTTAATAAAAAAAAAAATAAAACAGCATAAAACAAACAAAAATAAAAATAAAAATGAGAACAAAAAAAAAAAAAATAGAATAAAAAAAACCAAAAACAAAAAAAAAAATAATATAAATGAAATAAATTAAAATAAATAAAATAAATAAAATAAAGAAAGTATGTATGTTATGAGTTTGTGGTCATTAATTTGAGAATCTTTGAAACTTTGGTGGACTTTTGACCGTTTGTGAATAATTTTTCCTTAAATTATTCTATGTTTTTATTATTAGTGAACAAGATGGAAAAGTAACAACAATTACAAGCTACCATGATTACGTAATTTCGGCCTTGCTCAAGGGCACTTATCAAATGGCTTTGTGTTTAGAAATTTTTCATCACCTTTTGTTGGTCATCGAACCAAGAACCAAGGGGATTAGGAATTTCTAAGCCCGCAGTGTGTACCTCTTACACCAAGCTGCGTTGAGATTATTGCTAGCTTATATCCATCATGTTCACTTAGTATGTATTCATTTTATGTTGTTTGTTTGTTTTTATACTACCTTATCGACAACTAGAGCGACATCAATCGATCGCCATTTATACTAGCAGTGTCAAGGATTTTAGTGCACCCCGTGATCATTTTACTGAAAGCTGCAGCTTATTTTCACAGGGTGGCTTTTTTCGCTGTGTCCTGCGATTAATATGTATGTCAAAGATTCTAAAATAAAGAAAAAAAAATAAAATAAGTAAAATAATTAAAATAAATTAAATAAATAAAATAAATAAAAGAAAATAAAATAAATAAAATAAGTAAAATAAATAAAATAAAACAAATAAAAAAATTAATTAAATAAAAAAAAAAAACAAATGCAAAAAATATAAACAAAATATAAAACAAAAAAAGGTAAAAATAAAATAAAACAAAATAGCATCGAAATAACATCTACTGAAACAAGTAAGGAAAGCTGTCTTCGGCTGTGCCGAAGGCTAAATACCTTTCATGAATAAGCGTCACGATTTGCACTGTTTGATCCCAGTACAGCCTGTATGAATTTAACTTAAACTCATACCGATATTATTGGAACTATCGATTATATGGAGGCGATGTGTTATATTCGTTCAATCTCATTGATTTTTTAACATCGACACTCCAAATTCTAAAATAGCAGTAGTTACGAAATTTAACGTTTCTACCTATATAATTACAGGAGTTATCTACCAAAATCCGTTTATCGGAACAATCGATTGTATGGGGGCTATGTGAAATATTTATCCCATCTCAATGATTTTCAACATTGATATTTCGCATACAAAAATAGCAATACTTACAAAATTTCACGTTCCTAACTGTTTAAGTACAGGAGTTATAGCCAAAAATACGTTTATCGGAACAATCTATTGTATGGGAGCTATATGTAATATCGGCCCGATCTTGCTGGTTCCGACAAATGATTCCTATATTGGAAAATGGTGGCCGCATAAAAAACTTTCAGCCAAATATCTTAAAAACTGAGGGACTAGTTTGCGTTCAAACAGACACACAGACACACAGACAGACAGACGGACAGACGGATAGACGGACATGGCTAAATCAACTCATCTCGTCATCCTGATCATTTCGGTATACTTATTGATTGGTCTATCTCTTCTTCTTCTCATACTTACAAACATGGGACCAAAGTTATAATACCATTTCATGTTCATGAAAGGTATAAGAAATGAAATAAAATAAAATAAAATAAAATAAAATAATATAAAATGCATTGAAATGAAATGAAATGAAATAGAATAGAATAGAATATAATACAATAGAATAGAATAGAGTAGAATAAAATAAAGTGAAACAAAAATGATGGAAAGGAAAGAATATGTGATAAGAATACTGGGCAGAAATTTCATTAGGAATTCCAGTTGATGACAGAAGCAAATTATTCTGAAAAACAACAACAAAAAACCAAACGAATAGCGAAATACCTTAAAACTTTGTTTCTATGGCAAGTCGGACAACCTAATGTAAGTTCATATAACTAAATGTTTTTTAGATTAAGTGAATTGCATTCAAATGACTTTCTGCTTGGTTGTATGCGTGTTTGCATACATGCGTTTCCAATAAAAAATTTGTATTTGTCTGGCTATTTAAATTTGTACAGCGCCGCGTGGAAATGCATAAACAAATACAAGTACAGATATCTACAAATACGCTTTCATATGTATGTGTGCATAAAACGTCCACAGTTAATTTATCTCTTAATTGTATTTGCTTGTCCATTTACTGTGTGTGTATGTGCATTAATGGCTTTCCTATCAGCTTCCTGTTTATCTGTTGCCTTTTCCGCCTGCTACTGCATATTTAGTTATACTTTTCGCCCACCATTTACTATTGAACTCAACTAGTGTTTTTGTCTCACTGCTTTCATTTCACAGCCCCATTAGGCAATTTGTTGCAGCTCTTGCGCCTGCAAGTATACATCAGTAAACTACATTAGTATAGAATCCATTTTTCACTGGGCTTTAGCTGCTTAAATGCTTGTCTTCTTTATATACTCTCATACATAGTCTTATTTAGTTTTATATACATATATCTGTAAATGTTTTTAACCTCAAAGTCTTAACATCATAAAGTGGTCTCGAAAGTTTGAGCAACTGATAAGTTTGCAAGCGCAAAGTTTCCTTAGCTCACAAAGCGAATTGTTAATGAAAATTTGACAGCAAGCTTACCAACTAAAATTTATTTATGGATTTTCTATGAAATTCGATAAGGAAAGCATCTTCGTGTGATTAAATTAATGAATGTTGGCAGAGGAATTGAAAATACTATTGAGTTGAAAGAAAGATTAAAGCGCAAAATTCAAATAATTTTTTTTGTGCCTCACCTAGCAGGTTTCCTTCTTGACAGAGTTGAACCTAGGTTCTAATAACATATCAAAACATACGTGCCAAAAACGAACAGAATCGCATCATAAACACAGGTTTTGCAAATATTTATAGCGACTACAGCGCCATCTAGCGGAATACGTAACCTTTATTTCAGTAACTCGGAGCTATAGACCAATATATAGACCAGGGTTGACCCAAAATGTAATAGCACAACATGAGCATAAAACAATATGAGCATAAAAGGAATAATTAACACAATAAGCGATTTGTGTAATTTCCATATCTCAACTAGTTGCGCAGATATCACCTAACCCTACCAACTAGAGCTAGCCATGGTAAAAGAAAAATCAAAAATTATTGCTGTGCAGTACAAAAAAAGAGTGTGTGTAAAAATAGGCAATCAAAATACCAACGCATAATTCGACATAACTCGATAATCCGAAAAGTTCCAACACTAAATAGCACCTTCAACATGGGTAGAAAAGGCGCTTCTCTGAATAAAATTACCCGCTTTTTTATCCGTCTTTTTGGGAAACACGACCCGGTAATTTCCCAAGATTTTATCCACTGCTGGTTAGCAGGGTAAAGTGTGAGAGGGAACTGAAAAAGAATGCGAAGGTGCATTCAAATTTGCGCAGGCCTAAATTTCCAACACTTTACCTTATAATCCTACTGTAATCCTCTTTATTCATAAAATATTTATTTGACCCATCCTCATGGTGGTTCAATTAGCATTATTAACTCCGGCTGCCAATTACTATTGCTGTGCATTTTATTGTATTCATGTATTTATTTATTTTCTCACTTGACTTGTTTTTTATTTATATATTTATGAAAATAAATCCTTTTGACCTGTAGCGAAAACCCAGCAAAAACTAATCTAAAACGAGAATTTTGTGTCTCATTCCAAACTAGTCCGAACGAACTATTCTTTAATTCTATAATTCGTGGCCCGGATAAATGATTGTCGTAGGTTAATGGGGGTTTCACATAACATACGACATTCATTTATCCGGGGGAGGATTTGAAGATATTTGAAAGCAGAGTTGCCACCTAACCAACTTTTATTTATTTCTTCTCCAACTATTTGGAGAGCGGCTGGAACAACTTTTGATTACATTTGAAATATACAAAGTATCTATACTCTAATCTAAGATTTTATACTTGGGTGTCGCCACTTGGTGACCTGAGGATTGCCACTTATCTGAACTGTTTTTTGTTTTTTAATACTGAGCAAGATGTGTCAAGATGTGTATGAAGTAATTTTCAGCCTATGAACTAAAATATTTTCAAGTAGGGATGCCACTTTGGGTTTGCCACCTAACCGCATTTTATTTACTCCTTCGTATATAGACCACTATCTCGGAAATTTGGTATGTAGATAGTACTCGTATGCTTCATTCTTTGACTTTTTACTTGGGTGTTGCCTCTTGAGGCGCTTTACAGGCTTTCCACCTATTCAAAACTCTTAAAAATATAATTGGGTATGCAGAGTTACCACCTACTCCCACTATATTAAATTTTTTGCATATTTGGGATTATATTGAAAACCACCTCACTCTTTTGGATGAACTTTGCATAAAGAAAACATGATATATTTTAAGCTCCTCTATTTTCGGGGCTGCCACTAGGAAGTTTTTACCATGTTACCAGTTATGTAATTTTCTCGCAACAGTCCTGACAATTTTTTATGAATTTTTGTATATAGGTTATGTTCTAAAATCTTGCACAAACCAGTTAGGAGGTTTTACCAGAGTTGGCACCCATTTGGAATTAAAAAAAAAATTAAAAAAGATATGGCAATGAGGGTATTAAATTAATGTCAACTCTGCGAGACTGTTTTGAGTGCCATTTGCAGCAATATCAGCTTATCATCAAAATCATTTCGGTAATTTTTCGGGATATGTTTCGGAATTTTTGGGATCATTTCTGGACTTCTTTGGGATCAATTTAGGACTTTTTCGAAACCAATGGGATGGTTTTCGGGACTATGTTGGGACCATTTTGGGAATTGTTCGGGATCGTTTCTGGATATTCTTGGGACTGTTTTGAAACTATTTCTGCACTATTTTGGGATTATTTTGCGACTTTCTCAGCACCATTTCGGGAAGTTTTTCGGGACTATTTTGGAACCCTTTCAGGACTTTTTCTGGGATCATTTCGGGACTTTTTTAGGATTATGTTGGGACGTTTTCGAAACCATTTCCGCATGGTTTTCGGGACTATTTTGGGATCATTTCTGGACTTTCTTGGGACTTTCTCAGAAACATTGCGAGAGGGTTTTCGGTACCCTTTCGGAATTCTTTGGGATTCTTTCGGGATAGTTTCTGGACTTTTTCGAAACCATTTCGGAATGGTTTTCGAGACTATTTTGGGAGCATTTCGGGATCGTTTCTGGAATTTTCTGAGATGATTTTAGGACTCTTTTAGAGCTCTTTCGGGATGGTTATCGGGACTATTTTGTGATCATTTCCGAACTTTTCCGGCATTATTTCTGGACGTTTTTTGGTACCATTTGAATCCAAAATCCATCCCGAAATGCTCAAACGGGAACGGTAGTAACAGCTTTGTAACTTTGCAATTATTGCTTGATTTGTAGATGAGAATAAAATTGAGAATGAAATGCAAAGAAATATCGAATCATGTTATTTGTATGATGATAATGATGATGATGAGACAAAAGTGATGGCATAAATGGATAGCTATATGTGCATATGATAGTGCAATGGCAAAGATATCATGCACAGATATCATACGACAGGTCTCTTGAGACGCTACCGTGTGTGTCTGATATTGACATTTTTCTGCAGGTGCATGCCAACTGAGACGCGCTCGTATACTCTCTCAGTGGGTGGTGGGCTTGATAAGCATTTGCACTTAACACACGCTTTCTGAGAGGTTTGGAATAATAAAAATAAAATAAAATGCAGCATGTCAAAGAATCAGTCTCCCGATAAGAGGAAAGTAAAATTTATCAAATCAATGCCGCAAGCAAATATTCTGTGCGTAAACTTGAATGGACGCATACGATATCATGTCGAATATTTGCATGATTTTTATGATCTAGATATATTTTAAAAGATAAGCGAGTTTGGTTCAAGTCATAAATGTTATTTGTTTTTTAAATGTAATAAAATGTTTATTTAAGCTCAATGGAATGGGTTGATTGTTCTTTGCGCTAAAATAAAATAAAATAAAACAATACTAATAATAAAATAAATTTAAATCGCCTTTTTATACCTTTCATGAACATGAAATGGTATTATAACTTTGGTCCGATGTTTGTAAGTATGCGAAGAAGAAGAGATAGACCCATCAATAAGTATACCGAAATGATCAGGATGACGAGATGAGTTGATTTAGCCATGTCCGTCTGTCCGTCTGTCTGTCTGTCTGTCTGTCTGTTTGAACGCAAACTAGTCCCTCAGTTTTTGAGATATTTGGCTGAAATTTTGTATGCGGCCACCATTTTCCAATATAGGAATCATTTGTCGGAACCAGCAAAATCGGACCGATATTACATATAGCTCCCATACAATCGATTGTTCCGATAAACGGATTTTGGGCTATAACTCCTGTAATTAAACACCTAGGCACGTGAAATTTTGTAAGTATTGCTATTTTTATATGTGAAATATCGATGTTGAAAATCATCGAGATGGGATAAATATTTCACATAGCTCCCATACAATCGATTGTTCCGATAAACGGATTTTGGGCTATAACTCCTGTAATTAAACACGTAGGAACGTGAAATATGAGAATGATCATTCGTCGGAACCAGAAAGATCGGACCAAAACTACTCATAGCTCCCATACAATCGATTGTTCCGATAAATGGATTTCGAGCTATAACTTCTGTAATTAAAGAGCTAGTAACGTGAAATTTTGTAAGTATTGATGTTTTCATATGTGAAATATCGATGTTGAAAATCATTGAGATGGGATAAATATTTCATATAGCTCCCATACAATCGATTGTTCCGATAAACGGATTTTGGGCCATAACTTCTGTAATTAAAGAGCTAGTAACGTGAAATTTTGTAGGTATTGATGTTTTCATATGTGAAATATCGATGTTAAAAATCATTGAGATGTATAAATATTTCATATAGCTCCCCTACAATCGATTGTTCCGATAAACGGATTTCGGGTTATAACTCCTGTAATTATAAAGCTAGGAACGTGAAATTTTGTAAGTATTGCTATTTTTATATGTGAAATATCGATGTTGAAAATAATTGAGATCAGATAAATGTTTCACATAGCCCCCCCATACAATCGATTGTTCCGATAAACGGATTTTGGGCTATAACTCCTATAATTATATATGTAGGGTCGTGAAATCTCGTAACTATTGCTCTGTTAGAAAGTGGAATGTCGATGTTAAAAATCAATGAGATTGGACCAACAAAACACATCGCCCCCATATAATCGATAGTTCCGACAATTTCGGTATGAGCTAAAGTTAAATTCACACAGGCTGTACTGGGATCAAACAGTGAAAATCGTGACGCTTATTCATGAAAGGTATATAGCCTTCGGCAAAGCCTAAGACAGCTTTCCTTACTTGTTTCTACTTAAAATAGGATTGATATTGCATCAAATGTGGTATATAAATGAGTTTTGAATTTTTATAAGGACAACAGGATCCTCCTGTAGGGTTCTTTAAAACGCATTCTTTAATATCAGTAAAACACACCCTCCGCTAAAAATATATTTAATTTCTGCAAGTCACTTTTCTAACATTAATTTCCTCAACACGCCAGTAACATCACATCCTCAGCTCAGTTGCTATATCCTGCTTTATAGTATTTGCACTAAGCGTGCATTGGCAGTGAAATAAAAATAATGCGTTGATATAAATCCTTGTCGACGTAAATATTTACTTTTATGTCACTGTTGGTTAAAAGAAAATTGAACATAAAATGCAGAACATCCATTACAATGGTTTAAAACCAAAAGAGAGAGAGCCAGTCATTCACTCATTCATATGGGTGAGAATATATTTATTTTATATGCAAAAAAAGAAAAAATCATATACGCATATATGTATGTACATATGTGTAAGAGAATGTGTCTAAGAATGCAATCACTATGCCAGACGAAGCAACAGCACCCAAAAACAATGTTGACTAGTCGTTCAAAGACATAGCTGAAGTAGGAGTGCGAGAGTCAGGGCGCTCGGATATTATAGGCGATGTGTTTGCCTCAAAGCTGTTGCTCAGCACTGCAGCTGCTATGTCATTGGATTTGCTATGTTGCAGCCGGCAGTCGAATGACACAGATAGAGGAGCATCTGATGTGCACATCTGAGAGACAGGAGCTTCTCTTCACCCCACAAAACCAATCCTATTAAAGCGCTAGCGCTATAGCTCATCGTAGACATACTGGATTCAGCATATCCTTGATGGCGCTGGAATGGCACGTAGCATGTAGTTTTCTCAGCGCTTATCTTACACAGGTTCACACACTTACATGTGCTTTAACCAGGGCTTCTAAATATGAAAAAGAAAAAAAATTAAATAACAAAAAATTTAGTTGTTATTATTGGTCATTATATTCTGAACTTTGAAAATTTTTGTGGACTTTTGACCTGTCGAATAATTTTTATCAAATTATTCTTCTGAGTTTTTTGGCGAAAACAAGTTGAAAAATGCTACATACAATACCAAC